>VZTJ01006683.1:30130-64272 GCA_013397795.1 Orthonyx spaldingii
CTTTTTTTTTTTTTTTTTTTTTTTTTTTTTTTTTTTTTTTTCTCCCAAGGCTTTTTAAAATATCCCCTGATCAAAAAGCGTCACATTTCAGTATGGAGTACCCATGCAGGTTGTAACTGATATTATTAATATTTTGCTTCATGGTTTTAACAGGATGCTGGACCACTACATTTGGAGGCTCACTAAATGCCTACAACTTTCTATTTGATTTCCAGGATATTTTTTTTCTGATTTCTTATTCACGGAAAGTGACCAAAAATCATTTAACTGTAGTGCTTGCCTGCAGTGAGATAAAGATATTTTTCTGTGCAATGCATACTCACATGATGGTCTTTGCTACATGACAGTAAGGCAAAGATCTTTGGTGGGATCTGATATGGGAATCTGCAGGAGATTATTTATGTTTTGTTCTCATTTGATCGGGTTAAAGGTTTTTTACCCTTTAGGGGCTCATTTGTGTCTGGAATCTCTGCATCACTTGGCAGCAAAGTTGGTGCCATGGATGAACTGGTGAATTATTATCAGGCTTCAGTAGTGAAGAATGAGACTTTCTTTCTCCTCTCACAGTCTTTAAGTGGTGTTGCTGTTCCAAACCCATTAATGATGTTGCTACCATCCTCCAGCAACGTGGGAAAAGAAAAGACAAAGACTATTCATGTCAGCAAGAAATCGGGGAGAGGGGAACAAAACAAAACCAAGCCAGGCTTTCATAATCAAAGAAATGTCTCTGTCCTTTTACAGTGTAAAGCAGGATAAAAAATGAAATTTATTTAGGATTCTCCAGCAATAAATATGCCTGCAGTCTGAAAAACAGCATCAATACACAGAGATAACTGACATGCCATTTTAACTGCACGTTTTGGTTGAAAACAGTTTTGAGAACTCACCAAAAAACCTCTCAGTCTGAGGCACACAGAGCTCGTGTTCACACTGCCACATGATGGATGCCTAATGGCTTCCTCCAGACAACCAACCTTAAAATATCTTAGACCTTATTGTGTGGTTGGTGTTTATAGTTTCTGCTGTAGTCAAGACCAAGAGCCGAGGGCCACAATTGTGCTGGGAATGGCAGAGAGAGAATAAAACCAGTGTCCCCCAGTGTGGCAGGACGACCCCCCTCTCCCTCTTCCCACCGAGGGGCACAGAGGACAGATAACCTCCGAGGCAATAGCCTTCCAGGGGTCACATCCTTACACCCAAGGTCTGACCAGACCTCACACCAGAAGTCGGGAGGACAGATGGAAGAAGAGATAAAAAATATGTACGTGACAGAAGGCATGTCTTTTGTTCTATAAAAGTATCACAAAGCCGCCACAAAGTCAGAAATTTCTCTTGCATATTCTACGAATGTGTTTAGAGAGTTTCGCCCCGAGGTTTGTGTAGCCCCGTGGCCCTACTTCTCCGGAGACTGAGAGTCGTAGGATCTGATGTATGTGAACATCCTTCAACAATTGGATGGTAAGATACATTGAATCCTAAATATACTATTTTTTCCGCTAGCTGTATTGAATTAATAGTAACTGAAATGTGCACTGTATATTTAACTATTAATAGTTTTTTTCTTTTCCCTGTGTAGTAATATTCTGTTTTAAGTCTCTTGTCTGTTCAATTGGTGTCTGTTGAATAAATGATTTATTCTATAATACACCGAATCAGCCATTATTAAAAGAACTTGCGAATGGAAGTGGGTTCTGGGGTGCAGGCCGCCTCAGTAAGTTACTATCTATTGCTATAGGCCTAAGCAGAGGTAAAGACTTATTTAATCTCCATAATATCCATTCATAACACCCAGACACTGCAGTCTGAGTGAAACCTGTCACCTGTTCTTTCCTCTAGCTGATGGTTTGTGTTTTCTCCAGCCTGACCCTTCAGTGAAACATCTCTGAGGTACGAACAACTTATTGCTGGCAAGTCTGGGTGTCACTGGCTTTTAAAGGGTTGCTGAATGAATAAACAATACACTGAGTAGAACTTTTTATGTGCTTATTTTGGGTTTTGGGGATTTTGGGTTTTTGGGATTTTGGGGTTTTGATTTCTTTTTTTTTCCTCAGGGGGGAAATGGACTCCAACTGCTATTGGAATATTTACACTCAGCTGAGTTTTTTTAGAATCCACAAAAATACAAGACATAATAACCAATAAATTATATTTTCTGTTCTGTTGTGTAATTCCATTGTAATTCTCTGGAATTCTATTGAAATTCTTCTTGGAGATGCCTCTGTCCTTTGCTGGATCTGGCCAAGGAATTGAATGTGGGCTAGTGAGGAGCATTAATGCAGTGTGGAACATGTCCATCCACTCTATTGTGATTCCAGGCAGCTTCTTTTTCAATGTCTCTCTTAAAGGCTGTGGCACTTGAATGAACCAGAGTTAAGCAGGACACTAGAAGCCAATTCACCTTCTGCTACCTGACTTGTGAAAAATATTTTCATAGAACCATGGAATTGTCAGGGTTGGAAGGGACCTTCAAGATCATCCAGAGTCCAACCATCCACCCAGCACTACCACTGCATCCCCTAAACCACAAAGCCTCCCCTGGCCCTGGAGCTGCTGGTTATGAGGAGGAGGTTGAGCCTCACCTGGAAGTGGAGGTTGTTCCCACCACCCTGCTTTCATCTGGCTACTCCAGGCAGTGGCTGCTTAACCCAAAAGCTCTCCACTGCTCCCTGAGCAGCACTGGGAGCCCCATTGCTAGGTTTGGGAACACCAGCACCACTCTTCCCTAAGTACAGCTTCCCTCAGCACAGCTGCAGTGAAGTGCACTCCTTTAAAAAAGTGATGCAGGCACATTTTAACCAAATACCTGAAAAATCAAGGCAGAGGAAGCCCTCTGCTAACTCTGACCTGAGGCCAGTGCTTGCTTTCGGTGCTGTGAGTTGTGTGGCACGTTAGTGCCTTTGGATGATCTCTTGCATGAAGCCCCATCCCTGCTGCTGGCATGGCCAGCCACCCCTCCTGAGCTCTCCCCTGCCTGAATCATGTGGCAAAGTTCAGTCTAAGTTGCTCTCCCCAGGTTTTTGCTGCCTGATTCTGCCCCAACCCACTCTGTCTTTTACTAAAACTGCCTGTGAGTCGCTCAAACCCACAGAGGCTGCTTCGTTTCTTCACTCAACCCTGTCGTGATCAATTGTTTCAGCTACTCTGAGTTTTCTGCAGAACGTGTGCCAGTTTTATTTCCAAGAATGCAACATCACCAACATTTTACAATTATTCAGATAGGTTTTAGGCTGTCATCGTCTCCATCTCACTGGAAGGAATTACACACACTTGCCCTACCTCTGGTCTCGCTGACACTAATGTGATGACATTGACTCTGCAGAGGTTACTTCCAATTTCAGCAGGAAGGGGAGAGCAGGATCCATCCCTGCTCTGCTGCCTCTCCTGCCATGTGGAGCAATGCTGAGCTGCTCAGTGCATCTGGTTTCAAAAGAAAACCCTCTACAACAGACAAATATGTTAAACCTTTGAAAGACTTATTTCCAGGTTTCAACAACATTCTCTTCAGAAACGAGCACTTAATGGAGTTCATTTAAGGTTGTTGAAGCCACAACTTGCTGTCAGCACTATTTACCACTTCAGTGGCTCAGCTAGAGCCTCAGCTGTCGTGAGGCAGTTCAGTGCTAATAACGGAGTCCTCCTGATTTACATCAGCTGAAAATCTGACCGAGCTTCTGCCAGGCTGACAGCCTTGCTCTGCTGGGTTCCAGTAGCTGTTTATCCGCTCACTCCGCACAGACAGTGGTAACAGCAGTTTTTCTTCTGACACTCCTGTCTGTGCCCTATTTTTAATGTAAAACCGAACAAGCGTGGCAGATGCTCCAGCGTGGTGTCCTCCATTGGCTGGGCACTTCAGCTGGGCAGACACCAGGGTTGGCTTTCACGGCCCTGGAATGCAGCTGGAGCAGATCATCAGTGGTGCCTTGTATTCCTCTCTCAAGGACTGCATTCAGGGTCCCTTCTCCCCAGTCCTTTGAGGACTCATAGAAGCAAATCTCCATCTCTCACTGCAATCCCCGCTCCTGCACTCCTTGGCTTTGCTCATCTGGGCTGAAAGGAGGGACCTTCATTTTTTCAATCATTACTTTTTAATTCTATTTTCCAGGAAGAACAGCTCAGTTCCTTTACATCTATTTGGTTTCTTACTCACTGTTGCTGTAATTTCCATTCCTGCTCCCAAATTAAAGAGCCACAGATCTTCCCAAAGCCATGGCACTGGCCCATTTCCAGCTATGCAGGTTAAAATTATCAGCATTTTTTTACTTCAAGCCTTTTATCATCTTCCAGGGTTCTGCCCTGGTTAATGCTGTGTCTGAAGCCTGTAAAAAAAAACCTGTATCATCAACTCACGGAGCCAAAGCCCTGCAAAATGGCAGCCATCTGCTTCATGGTAAACTGGCAGCACCCAGTAAGCTGAGAAATGGATGATTTTAGGGAATAAAACCACAATGCCTTCTGTCTTTTCTTTCAATGGTAAAATTAATTTTATGATCTTCCCGCCCCAGTTTGCCACAGAAATTTGGTGAGAGCCGTCATGGGAGGTTTTGACCGTCTGAGTTATCAGGTTGATAAAATGTCAGTTTGCACCTCCTGCAGAAGCTCAGCTTTTTTAACAGCGGGGAACGACTGCTTGCAGGCTCATGCAGACATCCTCTTTTGAAAGGTACCAAGGGAATGTTAATTTCCTCTTAGCTCATCCCCTTTATTTAGTAGGTGGAGAATGGTGGCATTACCCAGCAGGTCATGCTGAGGGGCTGGATGGAGCAGAGGGCACTGTGAGCTCAGGGACATCACACCGGAGGCCCTGGGGGGACACTGAGCTGTCATCTGGGGGAGAGAGCTAAAAACTGGCCTGGGGGCCAACTCAGCTCTTGGGATGGAGAAACCAAGGTGCAAAGGAGTGGGGAGATTTCTTAATCCACCACATGGTCCCAAATCAAAAAGCTGAGAGGCAATATTTTGAGACAGGCAATACCAAAATATTTTAAAGAGAAAAGAGTGAAGTCCCCAAATACATGTGATTAGCTCAATAATAAGAGCATTGCATTTGTGGTTGTGCCTTTATTTCCCTTCTGAAGGGTGCATTTTTGCCATTTTGAAAGATACATTTCTCAAAAAAATTGTCTTTGTAAAAAGGAAAATCTAAGACTTTCCCTTGATTGCATGCTTCCCTCAGATGGAGAATTAAAGGGAAGTGTTGTATATGACATGAAAAAAATGTCAGAGCTGACAACAATAAATCTTGCTTAGAAGAGCTGCTAGCACCACACCATTTGTGATTTCTGAATTTAATTTGAATGTACAGATCTCACACTTTTGTGTCTCAGTTTTTAAGGGCATATCAGGATATTGTGCTCTAGCACTGTATGTTAATGGATTCCTGCCTCCCTCCAGGAAAAATGGAATATTTCTTCTCTGAGTTTTCACTCACTCTTCTGCCAAGTCAAAGCAGAAAGGAAAAACTGTGTACAACGTTTTATTAGGCCAAATGTCAATTTGTTTTTCTGAAATCTTTACCAATCTCCCTGGCATTTAATATTCAAACAGACAAAAAAAAAAGGCCAAAAAATAATAAGGCTTTCATTTCAGTCAGCACATGCCTGAGACACCCAACAGGCCATGATACCTGGAGCCACATTTCTCTCTTATGTAGGAAAGGGGAGTCAGTTAAACATGCTCGAGAAGGTGGACAGCATCTGGGTAAAAAGGAAAGGGATAGAATCACATTGTATTTTTGAGCCTTTTATACCAACTTTCATTAATTTCTGCTGAATCTGGCTAAAGACAGGGCACCTCCTGCTAGACCAGATTTTGGTCTTGCCTGCGAAAGGTGAGTTTTTTCCTTGTAAAAAATTATTTCAGTTTCTACCTCACTTGGAAACCTTCTTACATTTCCAGCTCACTACATGAATGTAAGCCGAACCTTTTTGCATATTAGCATTGTTTGGTACTTGATATTTGAAATAAATCACTGCAGAGGCCTTGGTCAGCCAGGAAAGCCCAGCTGAGGCAAATATTTAACATAAGAGCTTCTAAACTTCATTTCCAATGCAGGGGCCACTGCTTGATCACCCTACTGAGAGATGCTCCCCTCTCTGGAATCCCAGCCTCCCACAGCAGCTCTCCTGGCCATACCCTGTACAAAGTCTGGGCATCCCAAGCTCCCACCTCTGCCCTTTGAACACCCTGGCTGTACCCCAGTGAAGCCCAGCGCACACATCCAGACTCCTGCCTGAGTGACAAGGGTGCGGGGCTGCTCTGCGCATGTCCCTCTGCCTCTGGGGTCCAGGTCCAAGGAAAACACTGATTGTCTGTCCTGGGAGTCCCTTCGATAAAAGAGAGACAGAAACAGGTTTGCTTTTCCGCTTCCTGAGAGCTGTGCAGAAGCTTGGATAAGCAATGCTCGTCAGTATTTAACACAAGAACCAGTATCTAATCCAGATTTGGTTTTGACAGGGACAGCTCTGTGCCCACACTTACCTGTCAGCAGGATTTGTGTCACATTAAGAGTATGCCCAGCAAGGCTCAGAAGTATCAGCTGCAGATTTAAGTGACTTCTATGAGTTGTAACTCTTTTGTGTTTTCAGTTACACCATTTTTAAGCAGGAAAAGGAGCCTGGATTTTACTTAAAAGGTCTTTGCTGCAGAGGCTCAATGTGTTAGCAGCCTCTGGGATCACTTTTGTCCTCTGGGTATTACAAAGGGATTCAGTTTGGGACCTTAGCCCATGTCAGGGGTGTGTCTGGGAAACAGAATTCATCCTGTTTCACCATGAGCAGTACACGGGCTTTTTGCATTAATGCCATGCCCAGATAGTGCATTCTCCCCAAAACACCCTTGGCAATGGGCTGTTGGCATCTGTTCTTCTGAAAATATGCTCCATTACCTACCAAACCCAAGTGCCACATTCCTGTTGGGACTGTGAATTGCTGCTGCTGCAACAGAAGTCCTTTCCTCTGCCCCTGGAAAATGGGACGTTGTTGCTTTGCCTGTTGGTATTGATTTCTCCTGCTCTAGAGGGCACTGAGGCATCTCAGAGACAGCACAACAGAACAGGACAGTAAATAGTATAAAATAGTTTATCTATTCACTTGCCTGTGACAGCACAGAATCTCTTTCTCATGAGAAAATCTTTCTGTTTATGGTAAACACAAGATAAGGTGTTCAGAGCTCCTTTGGGAACAGACGGAATGCCTATGGCCATCAGCCCCAGGGGCGGAGGGCTGTGGGCAATCCCAGTAAGCGTTCATTTTGTATATAAAAGCTGTATTTAAATAAATAATCCCCTTTTCTCAGCAATGTCATCTCATGCACCTCTGTTTCGACATCGGCTCAACAGCGACACTTGCCCACAAGTTACTCTTCCTGATGTATAGGAAGACTTTTTTCCATTGAACTCCAGTTTAAAGTCTACAGGACTCTTGCACTGAAATCCCAAAGAAACCTGATGCCATGGATCATCTTCTTAATTCTTTTCAGGGCTGTAATAGAAATATCTCATCAGAGGGAGGTTAGAAGTACTTGAGAGTAAGAGATTCACCCTGTTTCTTCATCAGTTCTGCTTCCCACTTCCTCCTGCCCATCTAAAGGCGACAGCAGTGCCAGGTCCCCACAGGCCTGGTCTAAAATCAGTCTGTAGCCTGGAGGGAGGGCAGGGGCAGACACCTCTGTGCTGACCTGGAAGCACTTCCCTTGATAGCACAGACCCAACCTCACTGGAGAAGGAAGTTTTCAGAGAGCTAGAAGGAACATACATCAATGACAACACAAGCAAGAATTCACAACTTTCCCTTTGAAATAGCACAAAAATGTGTCCAAAGGATGGAGGTGCTCCTTTGCCTAATGCTCCACCTTTCTGAAATTATTTCACCCAAAAGTACAGCTTCCAACAAAGAGCTTTTGGCCCAATTCAGATCTTTTCCATCTGGTGTGGTCTGTGCAGGATCTATTAATATTTGAAATTTCCTGGCTATTAACCCAATGAAGTGACCTGGCTAGGATAAAAGAAAATGGTGAGTTTACATTTCCCCCTTCTGGCATTCTCACACTCTTCGATATTTTTAGTAAGAATGCTGTTTACAGAAGAGAGGTTCCTAAGAAGTTACTGCATATTAGACAAAAAGAATAGCCATAGGCAAAGAGTTGACTTGAAATACATTTCAGCAGATATTTATATTCTAGTTAATTCAAATTTTTTTCATAAAATATCTGCTTTTCTCTGCTCAGAGGAGGAAGGGATCATTTGAGGAAAAAAATAATTCAATAATGTCAGCCATTTTTTTTCTGCTAAAAATACCCCTGGATTTGGCCAAAAGAAAAATATATTTTCAACAGAACATCAGTGACCCCTCCAATACATGGATAAGTAATAAAAGGATGGCATAAGGCCCAAACTATGTGCAATCAAAGAGATCTTTAGGCATTTTTAAAGCCCTGGCTATCACAGGAGATAGTGGTGATTCAAGTTCCCTTTCATCTTTTTTTTTTTCCCCTCTGCTTTCAGAACCTGGCTAAAGCATTATCCCAGATGATTCAGGGAGGATGGAAAGGTACATCTCACTGGGTTCTGGCAATGAACCCTTTATCACCCCTAGAAGAACTTCTCTGGAACGTCACATTCCTACAGGAGATTAAGAACCACCAGGCAGGAGATGGGGTTAAGCCCCTGTCTTCTCCTTGAGACTTCAAGGCTTGCATGGAGACTTGTGGTTTTCATTCTGCCTTCTGCAGCAACGCCAGCTTTGGGTCTGAGTTCAGCACATGGACCTCTCCAAGGTCTGGAGACGTGAGGATCCTGTGTTTTGGTTGGGTCTCCTCCTGTTGAAAACATGTCATTGCCTTCGGTGAATTGTGATCGATGTGTGTTTAATAAACCACAGGGAATCGTGCAGCTATTCAGTACCTTTCACCACAGGCTTTGAAAGTACTTCACAAATAAATAGCCCAGTTTTGTAACAATTTCTCATTCCAGGTTTTCCAGATAGTAGGAAAGCTGACATCCAAGTGGCTTTCCCACAATCACACATCAAAACAGCACCAACTTGTGAACAGAACTAATACATCCCAATTCCAGCTCTAGGTTCATTCTCAAACAAGGTTTGTCTTTTCTGCACTTCTTGTTTATCCGAAATTGCCATTACTGCTGCCCAGAGATAGACATGATCATTTTCACCAGTGTACCTGTTTTTTTGGCTTGAAACTTCTTCCTGTCTTTAATATGAATAAATGAAATGGATAAATTTGAGTGATCAGGAGAGAAGCTGTGCAAGGACAACAAGGAGCAACAGGTTCAAACACCAACTGCATGTCCTAAACCAGTGCTGGCTGCTCGTGACCTGGCACATCACCTTTGGAGGTGATGGCTACCTCCATGCTAATCATAAAGCTGAGAAGAGTGGCAGGAAGGGTGGAAAGCAACAGGCTGTGTCTGGAAAAACTGGAGACAAATCCAGTCCTGGTCAAAGCAGATGTAATTTGTGATGAGAGGAGCAAAGCTGAGCACTTTCACAGCAAAAGTGATTTTCTTGTTGTTCTCTGGGTCCTGAATTCCTGCCCTGCCATGTAAAAATGGTGTCCAAGGCCAAAGAGTTATTAATAATACCCATTAGTTAATAACAACAATAGTGCTATTGGAAAATTTCAGGTCCCATACTCACAACTTGCTGCCAAGGTAGTCACTTCCCAAACTGACTTCTAAAATTAGAAACGAACGGGCCCCTTCTAAAGGCAATAAACAGCATTTTAATTGGACTAAAACCTATAAATCTGTCAACAACTAGTTACCCTGGCTCCCCAGTGTGATCAGCAGCTTTGAATGCCCTTCTGGGTCTTTCCCAGAGGGCGATGATGCCATCTGATGTCATCACAACAAAGGTGTGATGGAAGGAGGCGGCGTGGCCTGGTGGCTCCGTGCTGGGCTCTGGGGCTGACATGTCCAGCTGGGTGTGCTGGAGACGGGGTGTCACCACCAGCAGGGCAGAGGGACAGCTTGTACTGCACAGCTCTGACGGTGTGTGGGCTGGAAATACATGGGCATGAACGTGCACCCTGACTCTCATGTCAGGGCCACGTGAAATGCATGTTACAGTTCCTTTTCCTGAGCTAAACCACTACATTTGGCTCTACTTTTTGTGTGATGGAAGACTTTTAACGTAATGCTCACATATCTCAAAAAGGTGCCAAGTGTCAGCACTGTGATGCAGAAGGTCCCATCCAGAGAATGGATAATGATGCTCTGGTAGTACTTCCCTTGACAAGAACATACTTACAGGGAAATAGACCAAATAAATACACAAACCTGAAGGCAGGAGGGAACAACCCTTTTCTGCTTGAGCAGTGCTGGGAAAAATCAAGGTACAGTCTCCAGGACACTAGAAATAATCAGCAGTAGCTGCAGCTCTGTGCTACTGTTTACACTTTGTTCACCTTTTATTGCTATAATTTTCATTCTTGAAAGAAAAATAAAATATTTCGCTAAAGAGAACTGAGTATTTTACTTAAACTATTTTGACTTGAGGCTTTCATACAGTGCAGGAGGAGCCCTTTCCATGTTTCCCAGCAGACATGCAGCATCACCTGTCACAAGGCTGTCACCTGGCTGTGACTGGGTGACCTCCACCAAGCTGCGACCATTCACACCACTGCAAAGCTGATCCTCAGCTGCAGATTTGCTCAATGCCAGGCTCCAAAGGAAAATAATCATAAATCTCAGCAGCGTGCCTGTGAAAACAACTGATTCTCGGGGCCCTTGAAATACCCTGTATTTATAAACAAAAGAAGGGTTTCGTTTTTCTTGTCCTAGAAAAACACACTGGAACATTTCACCACCGTTTTCTTCCACTTTAATTAGCAAGCAAAGAGGGAATGTCAAAGAGCAATTATACAAAATATATACTGTGCTGATTAGGGATTTCTTTTCTGTAGCATGGAGAAGGCAGCTTGAAGTTCACATTAAATCTCTCTCCCCCTCTAATGAGATATGCCTTATCCAACCCAGAAAGATACAATTAACTCAGGAAAGAATGCAGCCACTTTCTCAGGGGGAAAAAAAAACAGAAGGGAGGGAAGGAAGCATTCATGTTAAAGGTAAAGCGTGAAAAGCTGGTCCTGCAGATCCTGAGCATGTATCTGACACAAAAAAACCATCCTGAGCAACTCCAGACCTCTAAATAAGCTCACAGTTCAAGAAGGCCCAGTCCTGTCCCCAAACACTTGTGGGTTCCAGCCTAAATCACCTCTCTTTCTTCCTGGAAGAGCTGAGACCATTTGCCTCCCCTTGCCCAGGCGATGGTTGTTTGGGGACCGGGAAATCAAAGAAGTAGGAGACTGAACAGGGGCTTAAAAGGACCTCAAAGGCCACCACCAGTGCAGGCTGTGCTCTCTGGGGACTGCAAAGCTTGTGTTGGTGCTGGCTGATCTAAAGCAGCTCTGGGACAGCTGGAGAGGGACTCTTTACAGGGACGTGCAGTGATAGGACAAGGGGGAATGGCTTGATGCTAAAGGAGGGTAGGTTTAGATTAGATATTAAGAAGAAATTCTTTACTGTAAGGGTGCTAAGGCACAGAAACAGGTTACCCAGAAAAGCTGTTGACATCCCATCCCTGGAATTGTTCCAGGCCAGGCTGGATGGGGTTTTGAGCAACCTGGGGTAGTGGAAGGTGTCCCTGCTCATGGCAGGGAAATGGAACCAGGTGAACTTTGAGGTCCCTTGCAACCCAAAGCATTCTATGACTCTGTGATTCTATGATTCTGTGATTCTATATTCTATGATTCTGTGATTCTGTGACCAGCCATCCCCAGCTGCACCTTGGCCACCCCACTTTCCACAGGGATGTGCATTCCTGGGGTCTGCCCACCTCACACCTCAGCCCAGCCTTACTGCTCATTTATATTACTTCAGGGCGTTTTGGGGTTTTTTTTCCCCATGACATTTGTTATTAGTTTTATTTGAAGAGGCACAGCATCTCTCTTTCCCCTTGCCCCCCGCGGCGGGCAGAGGGTCTCGGTGGCATAACCGGGCTGGAGCGTGTGCTCCTCCAAATCCCTCCTCAACGGATAGCGGGGTCACGGGGAAAAAAAAAAAAAAAAGAAAAAAAACCAAAACAACAAACCCAACCCAGCAACAACCCAGGAGCATAAATTGGAGCCAGAAGGGCAGATGCAGACGGAGCAGGAAGCGCTGGCCCGAGGCGAAATGAAACAGCTGTTGCCATTGTTCTGCCTGTGCGCGCTGCGCGGCCCGGCCGCGGCGGCAGCTGCTCGCAATTGCCGCACATGAAAGGGGGGCACGGGATTAGGCGAGTGACGAAAAAGCGAGGGGACCGCGAGATTTATCACCGAGCAGCCCCGGGACCTGCCCGGCCCCGCACCGAGCCCCGCAGCGCCGGGGGACGGCGGTGCTGCTGGCCCCGGGTGGTGGCTCGGGAAGGACAAAGCCGCGGGGATCTACGCCCGAAAATCTGCCCTCGGGATCCCAGAGCCTCCCGCCGGGATCTGCTCAGAGATCCTCAATTCTGCTTGGCACGATCCTCTCCAGAGGGATGCCACCGGGACCGCGCAGTAACCGGGCTAAGCTATGGACAGATTCCATCACCTCCCTTCCTACGAGCAGGAGAACAACAAACAAACAAACCAGATACACCTTTAATGTTCCTTGTGGAATTGCTTCAGCTCTTCCGCATAATCAGAGTTGCAAAATGAAAATAAATAAAATAAAATAAAACAAAACAATCCCTCCCAGCTTTCCTTTTGCAAGGAGTGATGAGCATAAGAAAGGTTTTTCGGAAGGTAGAGCACGTGTTTGCCATCTTCGCTCCTGATATGGAAACCATATGCTTAAATACCCCACCAAACATAGGCAATATAACACTCTTTTTTATTAAAGGTGGTTTTATAAAAGCTATCCACCTTCCATCCACTGGTGACTCCCAAAGAGGTCACATATTCTTCATTGCAACTATCAATACATATTTGGGATAAATTAAGCTCCAAATAGACTGTTTCTGATTATTACTGCCAAGGGAGCAAGAGGCCGTCTTATTTTCCCTCACTGATAAATTAAAAGAACTGTAATGGGTGATTTCTGCAACCTGTAAAAGGGCAACACCATCTGTGACTCATTTAGTGTCGCTTTAAAGAAAATTTATTTTATTAATTTGGGAAGAGTATAAAGAGAATATACTCTCTTTTTTTAACTCTACTGCTAAAGAGAAAGAAGCGGCAGCAGATTTGCCCCATCCCTGGAAGTGTTTGCCCCATCCCTGGATGTGTTCAAAGTCAGGTTGGAATGAGCTCTGAGCAACCTGATCTAGTGAAAGGTGTTCCTGTCCATGTGATGGGAGTTGGAACTAAGTAATCTTTAAGGTCACTTCCAAGCCAGGCCATTCTATGATTCTAAGAAAATCCTGACTCAGAAAAAAACATTATATGAATTAAAATTGCCTAAAGTGTTATTAGAAGTGCAGAAGCTCCTGCCTTCCTCTTAACTTTGATGGTTTTTGCCCTGGCAACTAGAAGATCTCAACATGGGATGGCTTTAACTAAGTTCCATATCAGTGATGATGGAATAGATGAGAAGCAAAACATGAAAAAAGCAGAACTGAGATTGAGGCTGCTCCATTGCTCCCCTCTTTTGGAGTCAAAAGAGGCCAACCATCCACCCCCCTGGTGTGATCCTTGCAAAGACCCTCACAAGATTATTTCCTTCAGTTTGTTTAGCCAGCAGCAGCACCACCTTGTCAAATGGGTTTTTAGTCTGTGCAGCACCCAAAAACACCAACAAAGAAGTGTATAGGGAGAAAGAAGAGGGAGAGAGGATGGCAATTTCCCCTCCTTCAAACCAGAGGTGATGGTAGCAACCACGATGTGACCACCTTTGTCTGGACTGACAAGCAGGAAATGGAGAAAAGATCAAAAGCAAGTGGAAAGCAAAAGGATTAAGATATTGAAATTCTTCTGTTTTGCCACATGCTGTCACCCTAGCTCCACATATCACTCAGCCAGACAGGAACACTCTGTGCAAAGTACAGAGAAATAACTCTAGAAGTCTGGAATCTTTCTCCTCTTGAAATTTAATTGGCCTCCAGGTTGCCCACAGCCTCAACTCCCCCACTGGTAATTCAAAGAGTAATATTAAATAATAATGATTATAAATAATTATTAAATAATGCATTAATTTTTATAAGTGATGGCAAATTCTGTGGGACCTGGCTTGGCAAGAGGGATCTGCCTCAACTCCGGAGTGCCAAATGACATCTTTACTGTTGCAAGGTTTGCACATGGATGAAAATACTGTTTGCTCTTCGACACAGGCTAAGTTGCTTTGGGCTGCTTAACCCCTCTGCAATGGATGGGCATTTTACACCTACACTGCTCCGAGGATCAGGGCCCAGCACTGTTACCTCTGAGCATTTGGATCTTCCTTACAAGCTGGGACTCACCCAACTGCATTTTCTGCCACTGCTCACATCAGCCCTGAGACAGTCCCGTGGGAAGGTGTCCGTCATGCACACCCAGCATGTGCCACCTGTTCCTTTGCCTCCATGAGTCAGTTGGATTGGATCCCTGAAGGTACTCAGGTTGCTCACTGCTCTTTCTACGTTTTGGACAAATCCCCTCCTTTCCAGATGGAAAGGTTGTAAGGATTGTGCTATTTTCGTAACTTGCTGTGGAAAACATGGATGGACCTCCAAGCTGTGAATGAGAAGAGAGGAAAATGTGTGAGTTTTTGCAGGGCATTTGAGAAACCTGACAGGAGGTTGGAGCCAAGTGGGAGTTGGCCTTTCCTCCCAGGCAGCCAGTGACAGGAAGGAGAGAGCAGAGTCTTAAGCTGTGTCAGGGAAGGTTTAGGTTGGACATTAGAAAGAATTCCTTCACAGCCAGGGTGATTAGACATTGGAATGGGCTGTCTGGGGAGGTGATGGACTCTCCATCCCAGGGGGTGTCCAAGGAAAGACTGGATGTGGCACTCAGTGCCATGGTCTGGTTGACATGGATATGTTCAGTCATAGGCTGGACTCGATGATCTCAGAGGTCTTTTCCAGCCTAACTGATCCTGTGATTCTGTGGTTTCTAAAACAAGATAATGCAGTGTTTGCTCTTCTGAGAAAAGGGCAAAAACCTGTGAAATACTCATCAGGATATTTCACTGTTGAAGATCCATTTTGTTAAAATACTGCTCATCAAATATATTGGTTTTCCTTATGAATAGTAGTTTAGTTTACTAACAACTGGAGCCATCCTAATTTATCCAAATATGGTTGTTTCATTTAGTGATCAAATTTCCACAGGTCTCTGGCCTTGCTGTGACTTCTGCAAAGAAAGATTTGATGATCCCATCACGCCCTTTCTTTCCTTTTGCCGCAGAGGAGCTGCAGTGTCAGGTCTGGAGCTGCTCAAACCATTCAGCTCTGGTTTTCATGCACAAACTGTTCAGGTTGGGTTTGGTTTTCTAAGTGGCTTTTTATTCTGAGCTGTCCTGGTTTTGTCAAGTGAAAGTTTGGGGATAGGGAGGTGGGGTTATTACTTGATGTGTTTCTCTAAACCTGATATGTAGAAAGGGGTTCCATTGGTGCAGGAGGAAACATTTCATAGGGATCAGCTAATTAGGCTTTTCCACAGCGGCTCCGGAGCTACAGGGGAAAAAAAAAAAGGTTTTAAATTTGACTTTGTGGTAAATTACTTTAATTTGGGAATGACACATTGTGAAGTATGGAAGCAGTGCAGGCTCCTGCCCTGTGAGATAACCATGGTGTGTATTTCTTTATTTCACACTGCACGTGGGGAAACCTCCTGTCTCGTTTTTGCACAGTGCAGCTGTATCTTCAGTGAAAGGGTACTGATGTCTGAATTTGCAGGTGATGTAATGGCTTGGGGAATTAAGTCTTATTTTTTTCCTTCCTCTTTACCTCCCTCTATTTGCTTTATTTTGTTTTGTGCTATGTGAGCCTTTAGTCAAATATCCCACATACACACTCATCACTGGGGCAGCTTTAAGCACAATGCATGGACATGTCTGGGCACTGCATTAATACATCTCCTTGTTGTCTCTCTGTAGATTATCCTCTGTTAGTGCAATTTATAACTCCAGCCCTTTGTGTACATGCTCCCATTCTGAAAACGTAATATCACTGCTAATTAAACAGTGGTTTAAGAAGTCAGCTGATAGCTCCTCACAGCATCTAGGAATTAACCTCACCTGGAAGCAAGCTGCTGGTTGAGGCTCAAGTGAAGCTTAGATAAAGGTGGGGAAAAGAAAAGACATCAAAGAAGTACCAAAACCTCATCCTCCACAAATTCTAGGTGTGGAAATGTTTTTCAGCCATAGGGATCCTCCCTCCACTGGATTTCCAAATAACTATAATCATCAGAATTCCCTCTTTCACCTCCCTCTGGCCTGATTATCTCATCTTTCTCATTTGAACTCGCTTGTTATGAGCCATACATTCACTCCTCTCCTCTTTGTTACTTTGATCCCAAAAAAAAGCCTAATTTGGCTCAGATGGTGCTAATTTAGGAATGCAGGGCTTAGGGATAGCAGTGTCCTGGTGGGCTGCTTTCACCTGTGAACAAGGTTTTGTTCCTAATCTAAAAGATTTCCTTGGGATTTGTTTCGTGTCCTATCCTGGAGCTCTCTCGGAGATCATGGATCCAAACTGGTGTATGGAGAGGACAGAGCTGTCTTGATACATGACCAGTGCTTGAAATTCCTGTAAACTTTGGGAATCTAATACTCAGAAGCCTCCAACAGTTTGTTGGTTTGGTTTTTTTTTTCCAAATTAAATATGATTCTTAGCAGAAGACAGGGAATAAACAACGAAATCACAACCCAAATTAGGCTCATTCTGAGTAGCCTCATGTCAAAATCCAGATACCAGAATCACTAATCACTCTGGCTGTAACTTTCAGGATGCTGACAGAGCATATATTCTGTGATAAAGAGTATAGTATGGATATACAGCTGAGATAAGGAGGTGATTTAATTCTGAAACAGATAAGCAGGGTAAATTTTAAGGACTACACAGGGAATTCATCCAGCTCCGTGGATGGAACAGTATCACTCCTGAGTATTATTAATGCACCTCAGTTCTTTGTTCTCTCTCCTTTTTTTTTTTTTTTTTTTTTTTTGTGTTCACAATTTTTAATAATATGTTTGGAAACTGATTAAACTTACAAATCAAGACTTGGGGTTAAAGGCAACCCTGTCTAACTATCTTATTATTTATAAAAAGATTATCATTAAATATCTTGCAGAGAAATTCTGAACCACTGCAGAATCTGAAAGGGAAAAAAAGTGCAGAAAAAAAATGACTAATGTGTCTACTTTTTAATTAAATGTAAATATAATTTGCGAGGCTTATGGGTTTTAAACAGAGAAAATTTACTCTGCGTAATTTCCTTTCTGGTTAACCTTATAGACAGAAGTGTAAGTAGGGTTATTCAGAAGAATTTTGTAGCTATTAAGCCAGTTGCCAGCTCTGGATCCATTGCCACAGATCACTTTTGACACATCCAAGGTTTCACCTGAAGGGAAAGTTCCTAATTTACAGTGACAACGTAGCGATTCCGAGCAGCAAAACAAACTTTGTTAAACAACCTGGTTTACAGCCTGTTGGGGATGTCAGCAGATTTTTCATCTTTATAGCTGCAGACAGATAACAAGGCTCTGATCTGTGTGTACCTCATGGAATGGCTCAAGCACACAAAAGTGAACTCTTGGTTATTTTATTTTAATGTGACAAGTAAATATAGCCCAGTTACAGACACAAAGGCAGGATAAATAGGCCTGACAAAACAGCAATGCCTAAATTACTGCCAGCTTAGTATTAAAAGTTCTGTCGTGGTTTCTGGTTCAAAGAGTCCCATAAAAATCGGAGTTAATTTAAAACTTAGCCATCATGGGAGTTCTTCTTATTCACACAATGCAGGATCTCTTGTACAGGTCTGTTTATATGCTTCAGCTATGGAGAAATTTTCATTTTCAGTTCAAGTAAGTACCTGTATTCAATCCAGAAAAGTAATTAAGCACATGCTTAACTATACACTTTATTCAGGCATGTGCCCATTAGTTGTCATTTCACCTGTCAAAGTTTTTTGAGCCAGTTGCTTCATTTTTTTTTCATTGCTTTTTTTTTTTTTAAAGTAACTAATTCCTAACAAGACTGTGATACTAAGTTACAGGAGATCAAATGTTGTAGAACATTGCAGAGTTTTGTACCAGATCATGCTCCAGCCACTATGAAGAATCCACTAAGCATCACTGCCTAGAGACATTTGCAAGCCCTTACCCTTCCAAGGAAATCTGTGTAAATCTTCCCTGATTTCATCAGGAGAGTGACCTGCCAGTCCATAATAGGCTAGAGGAGTGAGGGAAGGTGTGCTAATGCAAAGAACTAGCAGACTGATTTACAGATTTGTGGGCTGTGAGCACCAGCAGCACCCCCGGGACAGTGCCCTCCAGCACAGGCAGGTTTCTCAGTTCCAGTAATGGAACTGATCTTTGATCAGCACTGTCAGAAATGAAAGATGCTTTCACCAAATGGACAGAACAAAACAGCTGTTCCCAACCAGTATTCAGTCATGCAATTACTGGCAAAAGGGACCTCTGGAGCTCTGCAGTGAAAGCTCCAGCTCAGAGAAGGGACAACACTGAATTCAGACCAGGTGGTTCAGGGCTTTGTTCATCTCAGTCTTGAGAACCTCCAAGAATGGGGATTTCATAACCTTTCTGGGCCCTGCTCCACTGCCCACTGTCCAGCACCTTTGTGCCATGAGCATCACTGTTCACCTCTCAGAGCAGCCAGACAGGTCCCAGCCCTGCTTTCAGCAGTTTTGTCCCAACTTTCAGTTTCCTGCTACTCCACAGCTGCCTGCTGTTCCCGTCTACTTCCCCAGCTTTTCCCAAAACCCTGCTGCTGTTGCTGCTTACTTGTAACTCCAAGCTCACCCTCAGAGCCCTGTAGAAGCCAAATAGTTCCTAAGTAGGAACTGCTGGCCTTTCCCACACCAGAGACCTTTCCTGGCGCGCCGTCATACGGATAACACATGCTGTGTCTGCACTGCCAGGAAGCTGCAATCCAGAGCGCTGCTCCCAGCTTGATCCCAGTGCTGGGGAAGTGGCTGGAGTATGTCTCAGGTTCCCAGAGCCCACTGCTGTGTGTCCTTCTCACCCACAGTGGGGTGGGAAGGAGCAGAAGGTTCGGGGGTGTGCTGGCCCTGGCGCAGAGCAGGGTGTGACAGTGTGCATACCCAGACCAAGGAGCAGGGAATCTTTCCTAAATGGCTGATTTTACTGCAGCTTCTGTGCCCAGAAACATGCCAGGGCTGGCACCAGATTAGTCAGGGGAGGAAGGGAGGTCTGGCAGAGATGGATACTTCACCAAGTATCTCGTGCTGCTCCTTCTCTTAACCTAACGAGCTGGGGCTCCAGGCAGTGGCTTTTGGTGCCTCTCCCTGAAACCAGTGTCTTTTGGAACGGGATATTTCCTCCCCAGCCTACACAAAATTGTAAGCCAGGTTCTCCAGGCTTGGTGTACCCTTGCCCTGCTGGATGGGGGGAAGCCAGGACCCACCAGCCTGGCTGAGCTCTACAAGGGCTGTGCTCTGGACTTCCTCATGGCAAGAGGGACTCCACGGTGGATGCTCTTTCTCTAGACTCCTTCCACCAGGGGAAGAAGGGAAAATCTCCATCCCAGGTTGCAGAAAGTATTGAAAAAGTCCTTTCTCACATCCTGCCCTCTGAAGGAAGCAAGAAGAAAATGGCTGTGAGGAGTCACCAATAGTCTCTGCCCAGTTCACGGAGGCTCTGCTGCAAAAGGAAACACCTTGTCTCTCCAAGGAGCAGGGAGCCAGGACACAGAAAGACAAGCTCCCAGCTGCTCGTCTGGAAAGACCAGCAGGGCTGTTAGGAGAAGGAGGAGGAGGGTGTGGGAGAGACAGAGGCTAGCCTGTGATCTGGGTGTGAAAGAATCCACAGTTGAGTAGGATCAATAAAACAGTGCCAAGGCTTGTGACGAAGGGAGCAGAGAATAGGATGGTGGAGAGTCAAAGAGAAGGAGCCCCCCTACAGCTCCTGAGAAGAGAGGGGTAGGTAAAAAGGGAGCTCCGATACCACCAGGCCCACAGGAGACTCAATGGGTTGTCTCATTATTATGGTGAACAGAGAGAGCTCATGAGCTGGGAAAGATAGGAAGCTTTTATTTATTTTTTTTTAAAGAGCACAGCCTCTAGGAGGGTTTTTGCAGCTCAAACGCTTTTATTTTGTGCCAATTACTTATACAGGGTCTGCATTATTCCCATAATCAGTCTAAATGAAAGTCAAACATGAAAGATTCCTAACAATGAGCTAATTGGAATGCCATTACCATTTAGATTTAATAAGGTATTTGTAATAATAAACTTGCCTCAGTCTATAGAGTTGTCTTATTCCTGCTCAGATCTTGCGAGAGCGTAAGGGTTGACATTTGTCATTTGTTCTGCAAGCCATTGGATATAACCTTCAAAATGTTTTAGTCTTGCAGTGCTCAGTAAATGTCAGGGACGGAAACAAAATCTATAGCCTGCTATTGTTCTGCCTGTGTCAAGCTCAGAGTTAAGAGGAATTGTGCTAAAGCTCAACAGCAGATTACATCCCACATATCTTTCTTTATTTGCAGTCCAAACATCTCGTGGTTTAGAATGAGTTGCTCAAAGTCCTCTTATGCAGCTTCATTCATTATTTGCATTGAGGTCTTGCTGAGGAGCTTCGGTCCAGTTCCAGCACTGCCAGGTACTACACAAGCACCCAGAGCCTTGCATAGCTTAAGATCTAAGTAATTAAGTCAACACAGGCTCCATCTTTAAGCCAAGATGTCCCATCTACAGAGGTAAAAGCTAATTAGAGCTCCATGCACAGCTACTTCTGAGAACCAGTCACAAAAAAAGGAAAAAAAAAAAGAAAAAAATTTCTTGCTTTACATTTCTGGGTGAGCTGTTTTTACAGAAAGCACATGTGGACTCAAACACTTGGTCTCACTGTGCAACTGGGGAAGTTTTATTCAACTGCAGCTCATACCACAAAAGCAAGGCATAATCTTGGTAGGTATTTCTTCTATTATGAAGGAAAAGAGCTTGGTGCTTTGTGCTGTCTGCGGGAATTCCCTTAGGAACAGACTGAAAAGGCAGAGGTTCAGCAGGTGTGAGTGTACATGTGGGAATCATAAAGATAAAAAAAGACAAAAAGCCAACAAAAGACTCAAGGCAGCACGGACAATACAGAAAGCAGCGTGCTGGGGCCATTCTTTAAAATCATGATATTGCTTTTCCCTCCCTCTTTCACCCCAGAAAGATGCTGTAGATATTTCTCCACCCCCTAAAGAGATCCAACAAGCAAACAAAGGGGCAACAGAATGCTTCATTTCTGTTTTAACAGGAAATAAACCCCACCAAATTTCCTGGTGAGAAGCATTACCTATCCAATAAACCGTGCTGCCATCAGCCGCAGATGAATTATGTTCTGCTGACACTCTGTGGTCCCACCAGCTAGTCCTGAATGATCTGACTCAACAGAAAACTTTGTACAATAGCTCAAATAAACATCAAATCATTGGAAACTGGCAATGATCATGGAAATTTGGAATGTTCCTTCCTGAGGACAGTCTTTTAATACAATCCGACACTGGGGATTCAGCTGAACGTTTATAACGTCCAGGAAATTCTAGGCACAGTTGGTAAAATGACCAACGCTCTTATAAAAACCTACTTTTTTTTTGCCTCAAAACTGTGTGTACTTCATGCCAAAAGGTTTTTTCAGAAACATAAGCCAACAGTCAATGGCCTTAAGTTAACCATATGCCTGAGCACTGTGCTGGATTGTTGCAGAAGAGCAAGGAAGCATGAAAATCAATAGCTTCCCTGGATGTTTTCATAGAAGACAGTTTTGCTAAGGGTTAAAATATGAGCCTAAAATTCAGACATTCTTACTCTTGATGGTCTGGCTAAATTACTTTGTCTTTTTCTGATTCACTTCATACAATAGGAAAAAAGTGATGCTTGTTACTTAGATCACAGCAATGTTGCGAAGCTTAATTTTTTGAGAGGTGTTTTGGGATCCTTGTATGAAAAGCTCTATAAATATACACATTCTTAGTAGTATTTAATTTACTTCCTTTACAATTCCTTTGAGCCAGCACATGTTGCCAAAAATGCAATATTCTCCAAGATGTCTTTTCTTCTTGTATCTGTCTGGAGTCCAGGACATACCCCAGCCTTATAAAGCATCCAATATTGATGTATCCACATGCAGTGTGGATATATGTAGCCAATACCATCAGATGGGTTTTTTTTTCCTCCACACAGGGACCCAGGCTTGCTCAATGTACAAGATGGACGTGCTCAGCAAACGAGGCAGCTGTTCAGGTTTTATTTTTGTGCTCGTTGTTTGCTGTGCAGCCACATGTCTCGTGGAGAGCACACCATCCAACCTTTGGGGTGAATGAGAAAAAGCTCCACCATAACTCACCCACTTGGAGTATCCAGCTCCTCCCTGCTCCCTGTTTGACACTCATATGTGATCATGTGTTCAGGGACTGCAGCACAAGAAGGGTTTAGCTTTGTCATTTCCAAACTTTGTTTTTTAGCCTCACATTTTCTTTCCGCTGAAGTTTTTACTGAGAATCCCTAGGGATGGAAAACTTTGCAGCATCAAAATAATCCCCTGAAAGTTGCATCACGCTGTGCAACAGCATCAGTGTCCTGCAGATAGGAGGACATCTGTACCTGAGCATCAGCTGGTTCCCTATCTTACATTTCTGAAACAACAAAGATACTTCCAGGGCTGCTCCTGGTTTGTTCTTCTGCATTGTGTCGTGGAGCACATGCCAAATATAATTTCATCAACCTTCCTAAGGAAGTTTGCAGCTGATCTGCCTGTGCAAGAAGAGATCAACTTTTCAGTGTTTGATAATAGCAAGATGATCATTTGTGCATTCCCCTCTCTGGGGGAGTTGGGGGCAGATGTATAAAGCATCAGCATTTTTTATATTCCCCAGGGTTTTGAGGTTAAGGATTTTCACACATTTTACAAAAGGACTTTTTTCCTTCCTTCTGTCATTGGAGACAGCATAGACATCTTTAAAGCTCTTTAAGTTGTCCTGGCTGACAACTCAGTAGTTGAATATGTCCTATAGTCCCTAAATAGAACAATGCAAATAGCTTTTACTGGTTAACCAAGAAATTTGAGACTAGACTAGAGGAATAGAGAAATCTGACTTTAGGAGCAGCCTGGGGAAGAACACAGAAATCACAGCACTGGATGCAGAGCTCCCTTCTTTTACATCTTCAAACATGTACAAGGAGGTGGCAAGAAAGCAACAATTTATGTACAGACAGAACAAAAGGCCAAGGGCTTTATCTTTAAAGGTTTATACACTTATCTTTAGACTTATGATTAGCCCCATTAATTTTGGGAATACCTTGGCTTCAGGAGGTTTCTGAGCATGCAGTATTAGACTATTTCATTAACATGCACTGTGTTTAACTGCTGCAGAAAGCAAACTCCAGGAGTGAACAAAATATACTACAGAGGGTCATGGGCTCAGCAATTACTACAGGCAGTGCTGGGCAGACAAGATAGTGTTGTCCCTTGCTTGGTAATATATGATATAATGAATGTTTGTCCAAGTACAGGTGGTATTTTTACATCTCAAAATCCCCAAGTTTAAATCAAAGTTGAAAGGGGAGCTGCAAGGGAGTTGGAGAGGGACTATTTGCAAGGGCATGCAATGATAGGACAAGGGAGAATGGCTTCAAACTGAAAGCGGGCAAGTTTAGGTTAAATATTAGGAAGAAATGATTTACTGTCAGGGTGTTGAGGCCCTGGCACAGGTTGCCCAGAGAAATTGTAGATGCCCCATTCCTGGAAGTGTTCCAGGCTGGGTTGGACAGGACTTGGAGAAACCTGATCTAGTGGAAGGTGTCCCTGCCCATGGCAGGGGGTGGAACGAGATGAACTTTAAGGTCCCTTCCAACCCAAACCATTCCATGAGTCTGTGCAGAGAAGAGGAGGATGCTGCAGAAGAGAGGGGAGAATGGGGCAAGTCCTTCACAAGACAGGGTAGGAAAATACCTAGAGAAGTGCATCTGCATGAGCTGCGTGAGCTGATGATTTGGAAACCAGGGGAGTGAGGCAGTGCTTGTCACAGCAGCCCATCTCCCCCAGGCACAGGGCTGTCACAAAGTGCAGCACCAGGGGATGCAGAGCAGCACAATTTGTTTCTGCAAACGCTGCCCACTGCAGCTCCCTTCTCCACACTGTGGCTGTCACTTCATGTGTCCCTTGTCATTGTCCCGCTGCCATTTCCCAAGGCATTGCCTGCCCTTTGAGGCCCCATCCCCGTGTGCTGCCCCACCACCTTGTGCACATTGCACTAAGCAGAGCCTGTGCTCACAGCTGGAGGATCTGGGTCCTTCACCACAGTCCCCACGGCCTTGGGATGCCCCTAATCATCTGTCCTTACCTCAAGAGGCACAATGGAGCCCACTGTTCTGACTGGGGCCTCTAGGATCTCTTCTAATATAAATAGTAATGACTATAATTATTAATCATTGCTGTGATTATATGATTATAATTAATAATCATAATAATGAATCATTATAATTACTCTACTACATGACAAGCCCTGCTTCCTCCAGCGAGCTTCGGAAGCACAAGGAATGAGCTGTTGTGTATATTTAAGGAATCTCAAACACTTCTGTGACTACAAGTCCAAGCGTCTCTGTTTGTTTTAAGGACTTTCACATCATATTTAATTTGGAAATCTGCAGCTGCCTTGAATTGTGACCAGTGGAGTGCTGCTACCACACGCAAGGTCCTTTGCTTAGAATCCAGCAGAATCATGAACAAACAGAGATTGGGAAGAGGAAGGAATGTGCATATGGATATTACTTGAAGGATGGAGAGCCAGACCTGCCCAATATTTCATTTGTCCATCTTAGATTTATAACTGAAAGGAATTCAGTTAATTGAGGAGCATTTTCAGAAAGACAAAATAAAGCAGCAAATGTAAAGGGCTGCAAGCACTTGAAAGACAGATGGTTTGACATGCCCTGCCACTTGGGTCTTGGGATCTGTGGGCATGACAACTTTGGTGTGATAAGCTCAGGACAAGGGAGGGGAATAGATAAAAAATATTAACATGATTTTAAAACTGCACTTAAAGTGCAGGGATTTTCTCCCCTGATGATGTGCGTGCCCCAAGCCCAAGTGGCTAAGTCATGTTAACTGTGAGTCTCTGTGTTTTGTATGAAATACCTGAAATCTGGTCAGCAGCACGTGGCTGCTCCGTGCCTTGTGGAAGAGGGTGTGGAACAAGCGCCCTTGGGAAACCTGCTGGAGTCACTCTATGTGTTGCATAGTTACCTCTGGTTACTGGGCTGCTGTGAGTCACTCCTTCCCAAGCACAAAGAAACTGGTCTTGCAGAATGTAAAATCCACCCAGGAGATGTCATTGTTTAGGTTTAGCACCATGTTCAGAAGGGGCACCGGATGGGCATAGTGACGAAGTAGAGGAATCCTGTCATGTTTTTAAGATAAAATGTTTGCTAAGGTTTAGCTGATATGATTTGATTCACTGCTGGTGACCATAAAATCTCATTATCCTTTGTTATAGTTGGGCACTTGTGTCTGAGACTGTGTATTTCTGAGTTATTGCAGCAATTACTCTAATGAGCAAGGTGCAGTTAGCAAAAGAGCTGCTGTCACCATTTCCATGTGACTGAGTGCAATGATAATATGTGAAAACTTCTGCATTGCTTCTTCATATTTTTGATACAATTTGGAAGGAAAAATAGGGAAAGGGCCTGTCTCTGTTTGTGTATCAGGACTGTCCCAGCACAGAGCTCTCCAAAGTTAGTTACACTAACAGAAGGTGAGCATGCATCAGCTCCTAAGAAAGAAAGAAAGAAAGAAAGAAAGAAAGAAAGAAAGAAAGAAAGAAAGAAAGAAAGAGAGCTGATAGATAAGAACATTAAAGATGTAATTTGGGCTACTCATAACCAATGAAGTCTACTTTAGGTGTGCACTATTTTAAGATCAATAGATGGTTCTGGAATTTCTGCAATGTCCTTGCAGTGATAACCTGTCTAGGGGCAGGGGACACTGGAGGGGCAGAGGCAGTGCATCCTCAGCCACTCTGTGTAGTGGCACCAGTTGTTACCCCACGTGAAGCAGGACCATTCCTGCTGCTCCTTGTGCTTCTTTTCAGAGAAGAAAAAAACTTATGGGCTTAAAAATAGGAACTGAAAAGATAATTAACTAATATGGCTTAATTATAACAACAGCTCTCAGGTCTGAACTTGAAGCAGAGTTGAGCCATCACTTACCATATTCCTATTTGCAATGGCTGATAGGCACTAGATACTGCAGGAAAGGAATAGAAAGATGAAGGCATAAATCCTGAAGGTTTCTTGGTGTCCAATTTCATCAGCTGCTGTCTAGAGTCAGGCTTGTGAGTTTCTGTTGAGAAAGTAGAATTCCTTCAGGGAGCAGTCCTGAGAAATCCCAAATGAACAGCCGATAGTGGGGCTGACACCCGTTGCCTTCAGGCATGGATGGGTTTTCAAACCCCACACTCTGAGGTGGTGGGAGCACAGAGGAGATGAGCCCTGGGGCAGTCAGAGCTTCTTCAAACAAATATGTGGATGTATAAATGATTTAATTATCAGACTGTTTAGGAGAATTTCTAATCTCTCTTCAACCACTCATACTGACATCTCTGATGTGTGATACCATTTAGATGGAAAAGAGAATCCATTTAAAGCCTAAATACTCCAATTACTTTTTTAGATGCCTGGGAGCAGCTCAGAGTTCAAGCACATGATGCTCTTAAAA
Source organism: Orthonyx spaldingii (assembly GCA_013397795.1). Taxonomy (NCBI): domain Eukaryota; kingdom Metazoa; phylum Chordata; class Aves; order Passeriformes; family Orthonychidae; genus Orthonyx; species Orthonyx spaldingii. Next base: position 56,991 of record VZTJ01006683.1, read on the forward strand.
CCCTCCTAAATTAGAGGCCATGGGGTGTGGGGGGAGCGAAAGAATGTTAAAGTACATTATATTTTGAAGTATGTGGTTTTCAAACTGACATGAACGAGTTTTTAACTAGAAGTGTAACCTAATATGGGCCAAGGTTTCCAAACTGAGGTGTGTGTCGTGCCAGACACATGCAAGCAAAAACAAACCAAAAAAAAAAAAAAAAACCAAACCAAAAAACTGGGACAGTCCAGCTCCTACCCTCACTGCGAGACAACCTCCTGTGAACATCTGGCAGTTCCTTGCAGGAACCAGGGGGTCCCAAATGCTTTTCCCAGCCTCCCTTCAAACTCAGGCTTGCCAAGCACTGTGTGGGCTGCCAGTCAGCACGAGGTGACTTGGCCTGCAATTGCAGCTCAAACACAATTTGGAGGGAAGAAAATTTTCAAACTGATTCTTACACGTCACTTGAAGGTGCCAGGTAGGTTTTGTGATTCACAAATTTGCTCTCTTATTATAAACAAACATTTCATTTCATGATAGTGTCACAGAGACCAGGCTTGAGAACCTCCCTGTATTTTTTTCCTTTATTCTTGGCATATCAGTACAGTTGAAAGACACACACTCTTGCCTCCTTGTACTTCTTGCCAAGCCACAACCACAAACCATCCTTACAACCCCAAAGCGCTTTTGGCAGTTGTGACACAGAACGTATGGCTCATGTGGTAAAATGTGCTGGCAAGTTCCCTGCAGGCCCCATCCAGCCATCACTTATGTGGAGAATTTGATGCCAGATAGCAGCTGTTGTGTTGAGGCTGCTCAGTATCACACTAATCAGTCCTGTCTCATCCTTTCTTTCCCCTTCCCTGTCTCCACCTGCTGTTTTCTTTTCCTTTTTATTTTTTCACATCTTAAATTAAGACTGGAAGTGCTCTGGGGCAGGGACCATCATTTTGTTCTGCATTTCTGTCTCTTGCCACAGACTCTGCTTGCCTGGCACAACAGTGATGTCAAATGATACAGCTGGTGCCCAGTGATCCCAGGCAGGTTAGGTGAGTGACCTGAAAACTGACTGCTGTGGGTAAAAAACACGGCTCCAGGGGAGCTTTTAATGACCTTTTTGAAGGTAACAGAGCACTGCATTCCCTATCTGAAAGTATTTGCACAGCAGAGGCCTAACCAGTTACTTACCCTATTCTGACTGCCCGTGTGTGTTGTGTGTTTTTGTTTGGTAGTTGTTGATGTTTCTGGTCTGAATTGCAGGACATGTTTATGGCTCAGGGAAATTGCCCAACAGAAAGCCTTAAGGGAACAGTTTGCTCAGAAAAAATGACACTCTGCATCTTCTCCAAAAGATGTCTGACAGCAGGAATCATGCTGGGAACTGAAGGCGGAGCTCATCCTTGGCTTAGGTGCAGTCTCCTGTCGGATACAACTGAAGAGGAAGGCTGGGATGAAGTGGATGTGTCCCTGCAAGCACTTTATCTTTCCACTCATTTCAGTGAGCCTCCCTGGCTGCTGGCAGGTTTTGATTACAGTGAAGGAGGAAGCTGCAGTTCCTCACGCCTTCTCTGAGACTCTCCAGCCTAAGGATAGCAACTGAGGAATCAGTATCTGTTGGAAAAGCTGGAAAAATCAAGATACCAATCTAAATACATCTGTGTATCATCTGACATGGCTGATTTCCTCTGAGGTGTCAGTTTTCTTTCTTCATTTTAACCACAGATACAGGTTATAAAGCCTCATGGTCAGAAAGGGAATTTAGGAGTAAGCTCCCTCCTCTGAGCTCACATGGCCATTTTTTGATGACTTGGTAACTATTTAATTGTTCTAAGTATGAAAGGAGATTTTCTACAGGAAATATTAACAAAGCATTTTTCACAGTGATGCAGAAGCTCCGAGAGCAAGTGTTACAATGTAATTCCTAAATTGCATACACGAGACACCTCCGCTGTGCCTGCACATCCCGCTTCTACAGCTCCTCCTGTGATTTGCTTTCTGACCTTCTTGGTGGTTCTGCCTCTGTACTGGATCATGTACAGTGCTGTGAGACAGTGCACATGTTTCAGGCTGTAGAAAAAAATGAGAAATACTGTTTGAGAGCAAAATATGGTCATTCTATCATCACACAATATGGTTTAATCCTGCACTCTGAGCACCATGAGACATTTTACTTTGACTTTATGCAGAGCAGAAAACAGGTCATAAGCAGTACACTGGAGTTAGGAGTGTCCTTTTATCCTCAGCTTCACCATTTCTTACCTATTATTTACTGTGGTGCTGATATTTTATTTTCAGGCTTTTGTCAAGGCACACACACTTGCTTTGCCCCCTTACTGAGACTGCTGTGCCAGGGGTTGTCATGTGTGGGCTGAAGCAGAACCTGGCACAATTGATCCTTAATCCTTGATCCTTAGTTCTACACCAAATGTTCTTGCAAGGCAAATGAATTCTCCATAGCCAAACCCTCCTCCAGGGAGGCTTTTGGATGCCAAAGTATCAGAGTTTCACTGAACTGTGCATGACTGCAGTGACCAGAGATGAGATTCAGGAGAGTTGGTGTTCTTCAGGTGTCCTGGATGTTCGTGTGCAGCTCTAACGCAGAGTGGATACACAGATGCCAATAATTCCCCTCTTTCTCCCTCCCCATCCTTTCTGGGATGACCAAAGCAAGCAAGAACCGGTTCTGGACAAGACAAACACTGCGTTTTCAAGGAGTTTTCTCTCTGCATCTTCTGCTCCCAGCAGGGTCAGCCACAAGTGGGCAGTGTCCGGCTGCGGCTCCCCGGGATGGGCACAGGCACCCGCGGGCCGGGCAGCTCAGCGAGAAGGGATCTGCTCCCAGCGCTGGGCAGAGCTCTCCACTCCAAGGAAACCAACGCTCCGGGGGCGATTCGAGGGTGGCCAGTTCCGCTCACGCTTTGCAGAGCGTATTTTTAAATGAAATGTCCCGCCCATGGTAGCAACGATAATGAAATGGTATTTAAACATAAATGATGCTCATTTCTTTGTCAGTTTGAAAAGCAGTTGTTTCTGGATTTGCTCCTCTCGAGCACACACCCTGCGTGCTGCGTCGGACGGCTCTGCCTTTATCCTGACTTCCTTCCAAGTGCTCATTCCTCTGCAATTCCAAGTGTGCCACCTGAAGCTCAGGCTTCTGTTGGGCTCTGTCCATACAGGCTACACTGTTCACCATCCATGGGAAGTCTCCCGTTTACCAAAGCTGTAATATTTTAGCTAATACTGGCATTTCCAGCAATTAAAGCTGCCACATAGTTTAGTCAAAGACATGATTGTGCTGTTTGCTGCTGTCTCCCGTTAGGAATTTAGTTGCCTAAAACTTTCCGTGCTGTCCAGCAGAGTGGAATGGGCTGTTGACGGCTATGCCCTATTTTTTTTTTCAACTGCACTGGGATAGAAACGGGTTTGGTAGAATATTTTCACACCGAATTGCAAATGATCCCATGCAGCTATTCTTTTCTTCTCGGCAAATATTTTCCGTCTCTGGTCTCCAAACAGTTAAATGAAAGACAGCCAGTGAAATGGAGATCTCTTTAATCCTGGGATAGGCAATTGCAAGCACAATAGAGGACACCAACCCCTTTTTATTTCCCATTTAGGATCGGGAGGTGAAAAGTCAATATTCCTCTGTGAGATGCATCCAGCTGAGCAGATGCTGAACCGCATGTGCTCGTTTCAGTCCACTCCGCAAGTTTGTGGAGAGCAGAAATATTTACACACCGAAAGAAGTCCCTCAGCCCCTCCAAACCACAAACTTGACTTCCAACCCAGGCGGCTCCAGTGCTGTTTCAAAGCGTGTTTACCTGTACGGCTGCGAGACCCCCTTCCCGTGGCCCTGGGGCTCTGCAGAGGGGAGCAGGGCCCGGGCCAGGAGATGGTGAGGCCGGAGGGAGCTCAAATCGCGCAATTGTGCAAAATGGCCTCTTCTGCTGAAGGTGACAAGTGACCGTGGGGTTTCCGTGCGACAGACGGAGCTGGGGGTGCTGGGGAGCGGAGGGGGAGGCGCTGCGGGGGATCCAGGGATTGTTCCAGGGGGATCCCATCCAGATGTGCCCTCAGTCCCGCCTTGCTCCCGCACCCCGGCCCCGCAGCCGGGCTGGGCTCCAGCTCGGCCGCACACGACGCCCCGCAAGAGCTGCAGCGTCCGCAGCCCCCCTGCCACCAGGTCCCTGTCGCAGGGTGCCCGAAGGGCCGGAAAACGCGTTTGGTCTCGGGGACCCGATGGGGACAGCTCGTAAGTCACCGCGGAGGTCGCGGGTGCGTTTAATCCCGATTTTTTTATGCGTTATCTCTAATTCTTGCTCTTTGGTTTCTTCTCTCTGTGGCTGTACCCGGCTGTGCCAGAGGCTGTCCTGCTCCCTGCAGTGTCCCCAGCTCAAGTTCGTGACAGAGATCCCCCCGAGGTCACCGTTGATTTCCGTTCCGCACCCGCGGAGTGAAGCCCCGGGCCCGGCGCTGCCCGGCGGCCCCGCTGAGGGTGAGGGGGACAATGGGGGACACTTGAAGCGCCGTCTACTGAAGAAACACAGCCGGGTAAAATGGGCTATTTTCCATCAGGCGTGTAAAGAATGGTTAGCCGATGGCTTGAAAATTCAATTGAATACCTTCACGGAGCTGAGGATAAATATTATTTTTTAAAAGAACAATAGGTAATTAAAAACTAATATTTAACAACTTAAACGCCTATCCTCTAGGAAATAACAGCCTTTCTTCGCAAAACCTCCGAGATTGACTTCGCTTCCTCCTGTAAAATGAGGCCAGATTTAATTCTCCAAAGATCAGTGAGATCAAGTATTTCAGCGCTCAATTTACAGCTCCAGGGTATGTGGGACCCTTTCCCAGCTATCTGGGCAGGCTAGGAAATAACTCGGGCAAGGAGGAGGGGGAAAGGAAGGAGGATTAATTCCCGAACACCGCAGTAACACCTGTAGTATTTCCTTGACTCAACATCACGGCGGCGATCGCCGGGAGCGGGTTTCTCTGCCACGGTCAAATCGCCAGCAGGAAAACAGCGCAACTCTTTGCAAGCAAACAAACAAACAAACAAACACGTCGGGTTTGCTCGTTTGTAAGGGAGCGCCCTAAATTGGGCAGATGGCTCGGCGGAGCGATTCGGTGCCGTGGTGACACAGGCGGGGAAGCAGGCGAGGCGTCCTCTGCCACCTCCGTGAACATCCTCGCCTGTGGGTGCGTGGGGTTGTTCGTCGGGAAGGAGCGAACTACAAATAAATCTGCTAGTTACACTGAAACCTTGAAAAAAAATATTTGAAATACATTGCACTGGCTGCGAGGGTCCCCGCTGCCCCGGGAGGGTCGCGCAGAGCCTTCCCTGCAGCGCCTCGACTCCTCTCTGCAATGTCAAACCCGGCCCGCCTGCAACCTTCCCCAAACCCTCTGCAAGCTCATCCTCTTCCTTCCCCGCTCCCTTCTTCTGAAATCCAGCGAAAGGGGAGACCAGCCACCCCTGCAGACCTCCCGGGCCGGTGGGAAGCGCAGACCGGGCGGCCTTTCCCCTTGCCGCCGGCCACCACCACCCTGCCCTTGCCCGCCACGGTGCCTCCGCTGCCCGCTCTGCCCGTGCGGGAAGCTGCGGAAAACTGCGGGAAGCTGCGGGCAGCGCTGCCCTCGCCTTGGCTGCGCTTCGCTGGGGCGCGGGGAAGCTGCAGAGCAGATTTTCAGCAGCGAGGCTCTGCTCCGGCGCTGCCTGCGGAGCAGACCCCTCGCAGCCGCACGAACTCCTTCCCACAAGGAGGTCCGGGCTCCTGCTCTGCCTTCCCCATCCGTTGCCTTTGGCTGTGGGGAGCGTTCCCTGTCCGGGACACCCGCGGCTCTCGCACGGAGCCTGCCGGCAGCAGAGCGCCCGCCCCTCGCCGGTGCGCAGAGCCCGGTGAGGCACCGGTTGCATTTTCCGACCTGCGGTCAAAACACCACTTTCTTTACCACAGCATCATTTCTTTTCTTTCCTTCTTTCTTTTCGTTTTTGTTGTATTTATTCCCTCTGTAACCGTTTGTGGAGAGTGAAAACCGATTGGAGGTAGGTGATTTGTGGAGAGAACCGCCGTGTGCGCGCTCTCCTTCCCATATGGAGAAAATTATCCCTCAAGTTCAGACTTTCGTTGGATCGCAGCATCAAACAGCGCAAACCTGGCAGGAGTCGGGAGAGGGGGTCATTTGCGATTCACGGCCCGAGAGAGGAGCGAGGAACCGGGTGCCGGGGCCGCCGCAGCTCCCCGGGCACCGTCGGTGCCGCAGCTCCGCTCCGTGCCAGGGGCCAAGCCCTGCCCGGGCAGATCCCGGCCCATTCGCCGCTCGCCCTCCTCTGCTGGCCTCGGCTGTTCCACCTGACCGCCGATCCCTGACACCGACGCTGTGCCTGGATGCTGACGGAGAGATCTGGCGGCTGTGGAGGGTCTGAGCGAGCAGCACGGTCGGTGCTCGCCCGCCGAGCAGAGACCCCCGCCGCGGCCTGACCTTTCCCGGTGTTCTTGCGGCGAAAAGAGCCGGACAAGCGATGAGCAACCCGCGTTACCCCGGGGGAATGGCCAGCGGAGCGACTCGGGGAAAGGCAGCACCTCTGCCCAGATATTCCCTCGTCTGTGCACTGCACCGAGGTGAAGTTTTCTAAAACTCCGAAACGAGGCTTTTCCCTATTTTGTTTCCGTTTCAGGAAGGAAAGAAAGACAAAAAATTAGTCTGTAAAAGCGCTCTTAGTTCGGAACTAATCTAGGGCAAAAGTTGTTGGGCGGAACCGAGGTAACTGAGCAGCAACCCGATGGAAGCACACACACGCAGTTTAGGCAAAAGCCCCCATGGCTATGCTTGACATACATTATGCATGGGAAAAAAAGCAACCCCGGGCTTCGGAGGCCTGGAACATCCAGAGAAACCGCTAATTTTGCTTTAGGAGCTTTATTTTATTACACATTCTGTGACTTCCACCGCGCGCACATCCCTGTGAGTTTGAATATTTGGGAACACATTAACAAATGAAGGAATTCGGTGAAGTTATGCATTTCAAAGCTGGATACTTATATTCCTATTCCAGGATGCCACTACAAGCAATTATGAATCGAGGTCCTCGGAAAAAAAATGCGTGAAAAAAATGAAATACATATTAATTAGTGTCATTAATGACCCTTCAATGTGCTAACATTTAGTCGCTAAATTTTAGAAGCTTGAAGAGTTTTTTGGGAGTTGTTCGGTCTCTTTCACTGCAAACTCCTTGCGCCTCATGCAGGTCACCAGGAAAGGGATGTCTTGGATGGATAGAGGGGCTTGGGGGGGG
>VZTJ01006683.1:83342-121925 GCA_013397795.1 Orthonyx spaldingii
GTCCTTTCATGTAGATTAAGTAATGAAAGGCTTTAAAACATGGGGTGCTTCAGTAATTTAAGCTCTATTTCAGTTTCAGACTGTACAGTAAACATTTCATTTCATATAAGTGGTGTCATTATAATACCTAGAGGGCTGTTTGGATAGGAGATCTTCTGGCAGATTATTCAGTGAATTGCTGAAGTTAGAGAATATGGGGAACATAAGGGATCCTGGATACATTTGTAGATTATGAGAAAAGCCACAGTTATTTGTAACACGAGAGAAGAGATGTGAGACCTTTTCAAGGTCCAGGAAGGAAGGAAGGAAGGAAGGAAGGAAGGAAGGAAGGAAGGAGAACCCAAGGTCACAGTGTGGGAATGTGAATGAAACCGTCTCAGGGACATTGTCAGGAGTCTGGGGAAGGGCCGTGAGTTCAGTGTCGGACCGACTTCGAAATTCATCCCAACTTCTCTTTAGGAGAGTCAAGGGCTGTCGGAAATCCGCTTTCTTCCCACCATTCTGGCGAAGTCCTGACAGCTTGGGGTCGGTGAGTTCTGTCGTTTTCCCCTGGCAAATCGAGGCGACCCCCAAAGAGCCCCGCTCGGCACAGCGGAGGATCCTGGGGGGCGGGGAGCGGTGCCACCAGCGCAACGTCCGGGGACATCGCCGGGCAGAGCGGGCAGGGCGGCCCCTCTGCGGCGCTTTTTCCCTCTCCCAGGGGATGTTTCTCCTACCCAAGTGCCCGATGCTGGCCCTGGAAAGGCAGGCAGGGAGAGCGCGAGCTGCCCGGGGTGGGCAGCGTGGCGGGACCACCTTCCCGCTGCCGCCCCGCGCATCGCCATGGAAACCGCTGCAGCTGCGGATCAAAGTTTCCCGAGGCTCAGCCCCGGGAGCCCCGGTAGGGACCTGCCAGGGACTCCTCTGCGGTTGCCGGGAGCGGGGCTCAGGCCCCCGTATCCACCTTGCCCGGCCTCGCCCGTCGGTGGGCAGGAGCTCGTCCGGGGAGTGACTCCCGGGAAGAGCCGCTCCGGCTCCTCTCCCACCCTGATAGAGGCGAGGGGTGGCCTCGGGCCGGCCGGCAGCGAACGGGGGACTGACCCCACCAACAATCCCCTCTCGTCCCCACCTCGTTGGGCCGACGGCAGGGAAAGGATGGAGATGCGGGACGGCAGAACACGGGGCCGGCAGATGCGAGCGCGCAGCTCGTCCCTGCCCTCCTCTAGCACCGCTTAAACTTCGCCCGTCCCAGCCAGGGGCACCCGTGTGGCCCCTGGGTCCCGGCCAGGTGCCGTCTCCCGGGGAAAGGGGCTGCTCCTTCTTTTTGGGGTCTAGGGGTAAAACTCGGCCAGTCTGCCCGCTCCTCCCCGCAACTTCAATAAAAAGGGAGTAAAAGGCAACGTTTACACCAGTTTAATTAAGGAGGGCTCTTGTACCTTGGGGGGGATCGCATCATGCCACATGAAATATTCATACGGGAGGTTTCCCGAGCCGCTCCGTTTAATCATTGCCGCTGCCAGCGAAGGGCTCTGCCTTTACACACGTCTGTAATTTGATTTTAATGTCCCCGCTTTTCCATCTGCACATGTCCGGAAGGGAAGTTCCCGTGGGGAAGCCGGGGCTGAGAAACGCTGCCCAGCCCGGCCGGACCCGTACCTGCGGAGCCCTCCGCAGCCTCCCGCGGGTGCGCATCTCCCTCGCTCAGCGCTCCGGCCGCGCCAGCCGCTTCTCCCCCTCCTCCGCTGCACCGTTTCGCGTTCAAGCTGGGTGAAACACTGCAATTATATATCCCTGTTTAAAGGGGGGGGAAAAAAAAAAAAAAAAGAAGGCAGAAAGCAAAACACACAGAAGGGAAAGAATGTGGCGTCGACTAATTTAAAGCAGTTCGGGTGGAAGGGCTGTCAGTTCTGTAAGTAAACGATGCTGTGTTGATTCAGATGTTTCTGGCCGTGATTGCGGTGTGAGGGGGAAGAGCCGAGGCTCGGGCTCGGGGATTCGGGGCCGGGGTGAGCGGGAGCGGCCGGGCCGGGGCCCCGCTGCTCCCGGCTGGGCAGGATGGATGGGATAGATGGGATGGATGGGATGGATGGCAGCAGGGCCCGACACCTCCCTGCCTCTGCAGGCTCCCGCTCACCCTGCCTGCATGGGGAAAAAGCTAACGGGAAGGCGAAAGGACATTTCCCCCTGAAATGATGAGCCCCACTTTCTCCTCCCAGGCAGATTTATCTCTCAATCACGCGGTTTGTTGGGTGTCACCAGCTGGGGTGTGCGGAGAGAAGCGCACGTTAAGTGATGCCATCGGGCTGTAGAGCAACAAGCAGAGGTGAAGGCAACAGACAGCACTTCTCAGACCCAGCCCGGTGACCTGTTAATCTGTTCCCACCAGCACCCAGTCAGGGGAGAAAAAAATAAACCAAAAAATCTGCAGAGTGGAGAAAAGGCCTGACTTACCTCAGACCTGCTCAGCTTATTAATGCTCTACTTGTAAAGAAAGAAGGGTTTCTGAGCGAGCCCTGTCTGTGTTCAATCAGACTGTTACTGCATTTGCTGAGTGTAATGTATCCTCCGTGGTTTAATCTGTTCTCCCTTTTTAAAAAAAATGTTTTCTTTCTTCCCTTCCTTCATTTGGATCCCATAAGGTTTGGCATCAGACTGTTGGAATTATGAGCCAGAGGGTGTCTGCAGAGCAGGAGCACCATTCAGCACCTCTGCCTCTGCATTTCCCATCCAGAAGGCAGCTGTGTGATCGGGAAGTTCGGGATGTACATGCAAACCTTCGTCCCTCCAGAAACTTTGCTCAATAAACCTCCCTCTGTCATTCCTAATAGAGCACAGAAAGAGCTGCTGTCCTGCTTGTGCAGGTGGCAATGTTTGTGTGGAAGGCTTTATACAACCCCTGCATCCCAAACGAAATATTCACGGTGGATATGTGAAAGAGAAACTTAAACAGTCTGAACCCAACTGTTTCAAAACAATTCCTTCACAGCGTTACTTTGTCTCTGAAATAAAAGAGATAGGCCCTTGGGTAGCTGAAAGGAAAACTTTATTTATTGATTTTTTAAAAGATTTGTAACAGGTGGCTTGGAAGCAGCAATGTTTTGAAGAGCTCAGGGTAGAAGCAGCGACACCCCTCTAAATTAAAATTGTTTTACAGAAAGTTGAAATCATAGGGGATGCACAAAACTACCATCACATCATATGCCTTCAGCAGTAAGCAGGGGACGTAAAGTGTGTTTGAGCTTGCTTTATTTTATATCAGCCTTCCACCCTTCCCTGATATTTTTATTTGTTTATTTTTAAAATGGAAAGGAAGATCAGGAGACCTCCCTAAAAATGATCTTTTGATCTTACTGCAAATACAGGGCTGAGACCAGCAGCCCTTACTCAACACTAAATCATTTCTGAAACGGCTGCTGGGTTGCACAGGAGGAGATCCAGGGTATTTTCCACTATTCATAAATATTTCAAGCAGGTAAGTTTAAGACTTTTTTGTTTTTGATGAGCTATTCTCTCTCACACACATGCACACAGACAAGAGCCACTTAGAACACACTTGGGTTCAAGTCCAAATCAATGAATAAATTACACAGATGGGTTTCATTGCTTCTATATTTGCTACATGTAACAAATCAGCAAAAATGTTCAGCTCATTAGCGAGGACAATACTGTGTTGGAGGGGTCAGACATGAGAACGAAAGAAGAGTTCATTTTTTCCTATAATGTGATTGATGTCTGGCTGAACAAGTGTGATTTACACCAGACCTCTCCCTTAATGTAACATATTTCTGCAATTCTTGTGAGAAAGCCCAAAACATTCATACATGACAGAATTGAAAATAACTCCCTCAGAAAGGCTAAATTACACGTTTTGGAAAGTTCCAGCTATGTCCGTCTCATGACACTATTTTACTGCTGTAGAATTGTCTTTTTTTCACAAATGATAACTGCAATCCAGTAGCAGCTAAACCATTCCAGTGGGCAAATGTAGCATATTTGGGCTATGTATTAAAGATTGGTAACTCTACATGCTCTAAAATAAAGGTTTTTCATTTTATCTTACAAATGAAGGCCAGTGAATTGTGAAAGAGCTGTGCACTATTAATAGCCCCTGTTCCACACTGTCCCTTGTTCTTAGTTTTCTAGGGGGACACAAAATATCTGGTTTTTTCCAGCCTATCCACTGTCACCCAGACTTATTAAATCAAGATAAGATTGCTTTTCCAAATGGAATCATCATGTCAAACACTGGAAACTTTTCCACTTCTGGCCCAGGGATGAGGTACCATCGAAAGAGAGTGAGTGAGCATTGCTTGGAAAAGGACACAGAAATCTGTGCGAAACTAGCTGCCATTCTGTGGAAAAAGCCACCTCTTTTGATTTTCCAATGAGCAGGACTTGCAGACTGTGGTAAACGAGGCTGCTTTGTGCCATGACTGGTGTCAGAAGCCTTTATTTTCAATGCTGGGCTGGCACGCAGGTGAGCTTACAGTGAGAGCCCTTTCAGCTGAGGGCACAGCAGACAGGTGAGTTTAAGGTGCTCAGGGGACAGCTGTGGCCCTTGCATTGTGCATTCCTATGGCTGCTCGAGCCCAGGTCTCTCCATCTTTGCTCTGCTGACTGATACAAACTCTGTGATGCAAACAAGGCCCAGAAAATCCTCTGCACACCACAAGGGCCGTTCCCAATTATGCATCTCTTGGATCACTTCCACTGAAGGAGAACCTCTTCCGGAGGCGCTGATCCACTGCTGATTGGAGCAGCGAGTGATTTACCATGTGAAGGTTGGTGTGGCTCCTCCATTCCTCTGCACGTGGCCGTCCCTAACGCCTGCCCCTGTCTCAGGGACACGTGCTCAGTCACGTGCACTGCTTTTGCAGAACACAGATATTAAACTAATTTCCTCAGTGCATGCAAAGTTCCTTTCAGAACCTGAAATTTCAGATCTTTTCCTTGCCTAAATTCTATTTTGCATCTAAGTGAGACACAGATAACAAGCTGGCAGGCTGGAGCTAAACTGACCTTTCTTCCAATGAGTAACAACTGCGTGTGAAGGGAAACAACTGCATGCAAGGGTTTTCCATGGGAACCTGAGTCACAGCCCGCTCAGGAAAACATGAAAATGCTTTGCCAGGTTTGCACCATGTGTGCAGTGCATTGTGATGTGCCTTGTGATACAGATCTGAGGGGCAGCTGAAGTCACCACGGCACTGGAGCTCTGCTGTGGGTGATGTTCTCAGGGCCTGCTGCTGAGCTGGCCAAACCCCCAGCAGCCAGCCCCAGCCTGCTTGGGAAATTTGGTTTACACCAGATGAAAATTCAGCTGGCACCTGGGTATAAAACCTGGGAATTTGAGTTTCAGAGTTAGAATGAAGAGTTAGAATGAATCTTAACAAAAGGAGCCCCTTTAGCCTGGCAGAAGACAGGACCAAGCAGACCACGCTGCTATTCCTGCCCCCCTGTACCTCTGGCAGAGGATGCTGCTCCCTCACTCCACTGAGATAAGCTGGGGAGGGGAATATCTGCTCACAGGTATTTTCAAGCCACTTTGGCAAAGCAGAAAGATAAATCCTTTTGCTCTGCATTTGCACAGCACCTAACACAGCAGAGTCCTGGTGCCTTGCTGGAGCTGCCAGGGACTTCTACAGCACAAATAACAAGTACATAATGCATCTGCCACAGAGCTCACAAACCTTTCATGTTATTTATGTACTAATCTGAACAGCGTGGGCCAGATTTTGATCTTGGTTATTCTGGAGTAAATGAGATACGGGTTTGGCCTCACATCCATAAGATCTATAGTCAATCAGTGTTTCTAATGTGCTCATCATGGAAATATCTTGGCATTGTGTGGCTGGCCCACTTCAGTGTGACTAGAATAGCAAAGCATTATATTAAGCAAACAGAACAGTTTGATTTATAGATTTGTGGTAAGAATAGTTCAGTTTTCCAGGGTGTTCAATTTAATTAACATTCTCCAGGGAAAAAACTGCTATTGTTTCCCTAACCACACGCCTTCCAATACAAAATAAACTCTTGCTGGTGTGTATGTGCTGCTTAATTATCCTAAATGGTTCCTTTTGAAAGTTGTCTATTGACCTGCTTCTACACTTCACAAGTGGAGCGTATCCTATTCACTCAAGAGTGTGTCTCTACCTGTACTTAGCAAGAAAGAGATACCAGATGAATTTTAACACTGCTAAAATGAGAAAACAACCTGCTGCATGCAGCATTCCCAAGTGGTGTGCGTGTGAATAAGGCTGCAAGGGTAATTTATAAAGCCAAGTAAATTGCAATAATACCTGTAGGTCCTGATTCCAGTCACTGTTTGATGGTTGGGGATAAATCCACAGCAAGGAGCTCTGCTTGGAGGCTACTGGAGCACCAAGCAGGAAGAGCAGGGAACAGTTTATCTGTTTGACCCAGCAGGGATGAAATCCTGCTCTTGAAACTCACCTTGAGCTACTCTATGGTTTTGATCTGCTGACTTTCAGAGGGGTGAGCCACAGGAAAAGCAGATCCTGGGCTCAGGTCATCCCTGGCTGCCAGGACTGTGTAAATCACACTGCCTTTTGCACCAACACCATGTCTGACCTGCTGTCTTCATCCTTCAGGCTCTCTCCTTGTTTTTCCAGAGTGCCCAGATTCAGAAGAAGATGGTGGAGCAATCTTGACTCCATTTTTTTCCCAGCATTTAAGTGGAAACAGAACTGGGCCCAGTGAGTGCTGCAGTGTGGGATGACAGGAGGGCGAGATTTCGTGGAGTTGAGTCAGTAGTGAGAGCTGGCTGTAGCCGGCTCTGACTGAACACAATAAACAATTCCACTTGCAACATGCTGTACTATTTAAGGGCTCAGAGATGCCAGTGGGAGTTTTGCCTGAATAGCAGGCGAATAGCAGGTCCTTTCTCTCTATCATGTCTCATGAAATATCCCAGCCCCATGTGTGCTGCAGAGGCAGATAACGGAGTGGTGGAGATAAGAGGGATTTGGGGAGGGGCAGGAGGAGCAGAGGGGCTGTGCTACCGCCTCCCCACTCTGGAGAGAGCCTCCCTCTGGCTGGTGAGCTCCCATCCATGCTGGAGCCCTCTGGAAGATGCTCTAAGGATGGCCAGGGAAACAACACAGCCAGGCCCTGGAAACCATGCATTAACTCTGCAAAGTAAATGCCATGATTGCAAAGATTCCCTCTACCTTTAGCATCTATTTGTCTCTTCCACTGTGTCTCCATTAGTTCTGCTTTCCAATGACTCCTTCTGTCTAAAAAAAAAGGAACCTAAATTTTAGGGAAAGGTTGGAAATCATTTTTTCTGCTGTGCAATGTGCAAGCAATTTATTGAACAGTCGCAGAAATCCAACTATGTTGCTTTCCTCCTGCAGTACTGCTGATTCAAACATAAAGCAGCAGGTTAAAATATATTCACAAGATACTAAAAAAATGAAACTTGCCAAAACAAGCAGCAGATTTCTCCCCAATATTACGGTGTACAGTTTTTATAAATGTGGAGGCAGCTTTTCTTAGGAGAGTATTTTAAACTCATCTAAATTATATTAAGAGTCAAGGCCCAATTTGGTAACAAGCTGTGAGACATCAAGGGTTCTTTTAATGAAGAATTCACGCTGGAAAAATGTATGTCACAAGGCATATGACTGGATGCCTCCATGCTTACTAACCCTTTGCTCCCCATGTATCGATGTACACCAAGGGTAAATCCAGGGAAAGGGGTTCAGGTGAAGTCCTTGACTCCAAATGGCCACATGGGTCTCTCCATGAGCACACAGCACTGCAAAACAAAGCAACATCAGCAAAGATGCCTGAGGTTTGATGTGAATTTTGCTCTAGTTGAGTGATACTATTTATACCCTGGGCTAATCAGAACCAGGGCTGTTTCATCATTCTAAATGTCAGGAAAAATATATCATGTGCATCAAGGGAGAAATCTTGGCCCCACTGAAGTCAATGGCAAAACTCCCATTGATTTCATTGGGGCCAGGACTTCACCCTGAATAAAAACTCATGTGTTATACACGGTTTAAACGGCAATGGGTTTCTCCGAGAGTGGTTTAAAAGAATTGTTTTGGGGAAAAATACATTACTGAAATGCAATTAGGCATTTATTTAGCCTTTACAGAGCAATCAATGCTTTCGTGAGCAGTGTAAAGGAATTTAAGCAGAGAAACTCAAGGCTGAAGCTGTATGATATGCAACTGGGCGATTGTTAGGACACATAATTGAGTGTGATTCAACGTCTCCAAACACAGTTTCATTAATAAGCTCCTGCGTTTGCGTCTGGATGATCCAAATGTGAATATTTTTTCCTGCTGGGTGACGTAGTAGCTCAACAGGAGGCCACTGCAACGGATGTAACATATTTGATTTGATGAGCCCGTTGGACAGGAGAAAGAGCTTGCAGTTGTCTCTCAGGCTTGCTCTCACACTAATGGAACACAGCCCTGTGGCCTCTGAAGTCCTGCTGGGCTTGAGCAGCTGTCTTTGGTACTGTCCCCAGCACAGCAGGTGGACAGGGAGTCACTATGGGCTTTGAACATCATTAGAAATGTTTGGGGAAGTCCTCAGCTCCAGCCTTATTTTAAATTGAAAGATTCTTGTCTTTCCTTGCTGTCATGGTAAATGAGCACAGTTTTAGGATTTGTGAGGGTCTGTGTTTGCTGAGACAACTCACAAGAAGGAAAATGGCCTTGTTTTCACTGTCTAATTAGTTCACGGTGTGTATTTCTTCAGCTGTGTACTTAATACTCTGAAAAGTATCATGGGATCAAGAAAACAGCTTTGCATTTCAGTCTAAAAAGGAGCCAGTGGAAAAAAACCCCATAGATGGACAACATTCAGGGGTTGGAAAACACCACATCCCCACTTAAAAGCGCTTTCAAAAGTTATGTTGTACTCAATGAATCTCACTTCTCCTAACCAAAGCCATAAATCTGATGTACAAAATGTTCCCTTATTTTGACTGGATCTATTCAAACTGATTAATTTTTCACAATTTTCTCTGAAAACCACACTGTGGCATCGCTTCAGCACTAACTGCCCATCTCGCACAGACACCATCGGTTCCTGAAATACTTGGGTTTCCTGTGAGTTTAGAATGGGTCCCTTCCAAGTATTCACTGTGTCTGATCTTGTTTAAATTATGTGAATGAACAAAATTATAGCCTTTGATGCTACACTGTGAAAACATTTAATCTATTTTGTTTTCAGCTTTCCTTTGACTGGTACAAGAAACAAAGCCTGGGAAAATAGGCAAATCATGACTTGGGTGAGTGGCTAGTCACATTTGGAGATAATTTGTTTTCCAAACATTTATACTTCCTAAGAAACCATTTCTCCAAAAGAATAACTCCTGGAAGTGGCTACAGTAGTGGTCAGAGAAGAGGAAAACACGACATTTGATGTAGTCACCTCGATTAAGGTCCTGTCCAATTAGGTTTAACAAGGCAGGGTTAGAGAATCATCCTAAAATACACTGAGGAGAGGAAAATATTAAAGAACAAAGAAGCCTCTGGCCTCAAAGGACAAGAGAAAAGAATTTCAAACCATCTTGACGAATCAGTATAACCACAGCTTGATGGAGAGACAAAAACGGGACAACTCTGGCTCTGAGCACTGATGCTGAGATTGAAAAAGCAAACAGAAAAATAAATCCTTTCACTTCTAAGACCACTGACTTGACTTCATAAACCAGTTAGTCATCATCATCTGATAGTTACTGAACACGTCCTCTCTGGAACAAACTGGTGGTCTCCACAGGAGCTCTAGGAGGCGTATGAGAATATTCAAACCAAACAACAATTTCCTGCTTGGCATTATTGCTGGCCATCTCCACAGGAAGGCCAAAGGAGCGAGCAATTAATAGTGGGGGAAAAGCCCAACAATAGTTTATTACTATTATTATTATTATTATTGCTACTAGCACTATTATTACTGTTATTAATTCACAAGAGGAAATTATACAGTTGTCTGAGCATGGCAGTAATTATGCAGTTGAATGGGATTACTGCAAAGCAGGGCTGAGATGAGGGATGCAAGCTGTGCTCAGATTAGGAAAGCATCTGTGGCTGCACTCACTTGGTGAGGGGCAGAACCAGGGCTGTCAGTGCCTGAGACCTGAAAGCCCCAGCTTTTTATTGTTGCATGAACTGGGTCCTGCTTTTGCAGGCAGGGGCTGCACTGTGGTGGGGAGCACCAGCGACACAGGCTCACCCATGGGTTGTGTCCTTTCTACTGGCTGGCCCCCAGCAGTTCAAACCCCTTTTGGGTGAAGTCTCCTCCAGAGGATCTCTCACCACCAGGAAACTGCTGTCCTTTCCAGGCAAAAGCAGGAGCTGCACTGAGGCTGAGCAAACACCCAGCAGTGTGCAGTGGCACAGCTCCTCTGCCCTGGCTGATAACACAGCATCACCAAAGAGCTGCTTTCCCCAGGCCTGCCTTTGCTTTCCTGTCTTCTCTGGATGAGCAGAATGAAACGAAGTCCATCACTGCACTCCTGATCACTTCACCAATGTTTGAAAAGAGGATCATCACCCAGTCTGTTCTAAGGGTTAGAACATAACACTTCATCATGGCTATGTTGGCCCTAAGGTGGTAATTTAAATGAGTTTTGTATTCTGTGCTGATTTATGGTGGCTAAATTAATGTAATAAAACTTCCCAGACCCTTTTAATGTGTATTATTGATAAAAACACGCGGTAAAAGAAATGTGTAAATCCATCTTTGTGAACTCTAATACTTGTTGGTGGCATCTGTTTTTCATTTAACAAGATGACTGAAAATGAATGTAACTACAAAAAACTCAAACAGCCAAATGTGTACATATCATTGTGTAAAAACTGCAATTTCACCACTCACTGATAATCAGCCCTGATTTATTTGAACAGACGTTGAGGTTCTGACTTCACTTCTCACCCAGGGCTTCAGTTCAGCAGGAGTTTTCCTTAGGCAGGGTCTCCCAGGTCTGGCCCAGACATATCCATTTGCAACAACAGCCACTGGAAAGGATTTTGTACATGGTAATAGCAGAGTGAATCAGAAGAACTGAAGTTTCCATTCAGTCACAATCTTCTGTGCTTTGGCACACCTTTAGGGCATTTCCTATGTGAGTATGAACATCTTTTGCACTATCTTATGACAAAATGGCCTGTTTATGGAATGACACCATTTCTGGATATGGAAAAGCTACCTTTTATCATATATCATGTGTAAAGATCACATAAGAGATTAAAAACTGGAGATATGTGGAAAGCAGGGAGTGTGCAGTGGATTGTTCAGCACCAGGGAAATACAATGTGCAGGAAAAGAGGAGAGTCCCTGGGGACTGTCTTGGTTGTCAGCATCGATAAGAAAAACTGGGACGTGATGCTGGAGCTGGGCTGGTGTTTGTGGTCAGGAAGGGCTTTCAGGGGGTGCTGCACTTCCCAGGCACTGCACAGAGCTTTGTGAATTTGTCACTGGCACACAAAGAGGACAGAACAATATAAATTAAAGAATCTCTCTCTGTGCACGGTGATGGAATCCTTGCAGGTTGATAAGGAGCAAATCCAACTGGTTATCTCCCCAGATACAGAGTTTCTCAGAGAAAGATCTGGTGCAGCTCTGCCATACCAGGTAGGGCTCAGATTTTAAACACGAGCAGGCAAGGGCAAGGCAAATATGACTGCAAATGATGGGAAACATCAGCAGCTCTCCAGCCTAAACCCACCTAAATGCCCAATGCCATGGGCTGAACATTTTCTTGGGACAATGTCTAGGTGTAACTTGCATAAGAGTGTGCTGGCAGCTCATAGTCACGAACTGTGTGACAACCATGGCACAGGTGCAACCAGGACAAACTTTCTGCCAGATTTATCAGCCAGGCAATGGCAGTAACATCATCTCTGGGTGCACAGAGACAAGTGGTCACCATCTTAAAACAGAGCTAGGAATCCTGGGCCAATCCATTTAGGATGTGTTCCTCAGTGATTCTCCAGCTATTCCAGCAGCTTTTCCTAATGATGCTTCTCTCCAGTTCTGCCTAATTTGCAAATTCACAGATGTGAGGCTGAGGAATGTAATAGGGTTAGATCCTTGAGAATTTTGAACCTGCAGCCTTCAATGAGCCTTGGGGGAGTTATCCAGGCTCAGAAGACATCCATCAGGTCCTCACTCCAAAGAAATCCTCCACCATCTGCCTCATTCCACATGCCCTGAAGCCGGTGGGAGTCCTACCAGATAATTCAATAGAAATCAGCCCAGGACTCACCTAAAAACACACCTGTTCCTTACAGCATAAAAGTGATAAGCTGCAAAAGGTTTGGTTTTTAATTGGACACTTAATACCAGCTTTGGCAGGTGATTAAACTGTGATTTACTTCCAAGGGAGATAAGAAGTAAATTTCTAAGGAATTCTGGAGCGATGGTTTAACAGCACGGTAATTATACAGAGACTTTTTTGGAAGAACCGGGCAAGTTAAGGGAGAATCAGACATAAATAAGTGAGTTATTTTTCTTCCTACACTCAAAAGACTCAGGAGATTAGAAAATGACCAAAAAAAAAAAAAAAATAGAGCAGTGTTCAAGTAGTTTGAAAATAAGGGATTGTGAGTGGACACAAAAGCTGCCCAAGAAATGTTTAATAAGGAGCCAACAAGGAATATATTTCCACTCCAACTGAAACAGAAGTGGCCAGTGCTATCAGAACATCAATGTATACAAATCAAACAATACAGCTTAACTAGCTCCCATGGGTAAAATAAAGAGGCATGAAGTAGGGATTTGTCAGTCATTGAGACCTTTATTAATAACAACTGCAGTTTAAAGAGCGTGGGTTCTGGTACTTGCAAACAGGAAGCAGCAGCACTCAAACAAGAAAGCAAACATTTCATTGCATGTAAAGGAAGATCATAATTCAGAGGGAAAAAGAAATTTTATTTGAAAACAAATCAAGCTACATGAGTGCAACGAGGTCTGGGATACTATTAAAGCATTTTTGCACTTTGCAGTATAAAAATACAACGTTCTTAAATATTGTATTAGAATTGTCTGACTGGTATTGGGGCAGATATGCAATGGAGAAAGAGAACAACTGCTCAGAATGGTCAAGGAATGGGGTTCATCTCCCACACTCACATGGCTTCACAGCAAAATTTTTAATTTTTCCAAGGACATATTAAAGTAGTTTTTCACCTTGAGGCTGCTGTTTGACAGGGGAAGATTATTTCAGGCCTCGTGTGTTGATGCCAACCATTGTCCTCCACGCAGAAGGCATTTTAATCACTTGGGTTTGGATAACTCTGTGAATGGGAGCAGAATTGTTTATCCTCATCACCCTGACATGGACTGTACTGCTGAGGGAATACCCAAAAGTGGCTGAATGTGGCTCCTGTTTTCGGCTGGGCTATCTCCACTGAACCTTCCCTTTCCTCTGGTTTGCTCATGTTCCCACAAATCCAACAGGAAGGATGTACTTTGGGGGGCAGTCCTGCCCCCTCAGTGCCACCTAACCCCGGGAAAGGAAGACAGGGGACTTGTAGAGCCCATCCTCTCAACTCACCAGAGCTCACAGGCAGTAAAAAAGTCCCATCAGTCTGTGACACCCCTGTACCCCTTCAAGCAATTCCTTTGTGCCCCTATGGTCTGACTGGTTTAATGGTAATTGGATCATGGTAATGTGGGCTTTTTTGCAATTGTTCTGCATTGCAAACACAGGTGTTTGCTGGGGCTATAAAGTACACACAGCCCCAGACACAACTTTGTACCTGTCTCCTGGTAACTCTAAGTTAACAATTTCTCACCTGAAAAATAAATATTTCCCCTTTGTCCTTTCCTCGGGAATACTGAAGAGAAAAGGACTGCATCCTGTATGTTTTGTGTAACTAGGTCAAAAGCTGTAGTAATTATATAATAATGGCTTGGAAAGGCAGTATTTCAGGACAAGGTGTTTCAAGCCAACAACTTCAGTCATAAGAATGACAATGGTATTTATTGCAGGAAATCCCTTGCAAGAAAAATATCTGCCTATTACAGACAGCAATAAAGTAAAAATTTTGCCTTGAGCATATTTCTTCCTAAGGCAGAACAGTAAATATCTGAGCTGTAGAAACATTAAAATACCTGTAACTAGTAAGAATTTACAGTTCTACAAAAACGTTGTCAACAATGTGTGTAGGTGCTTTAGAGATAAGCAGGCATTTACCAAAGATTTATGGATTATGGTGTTCTGTGACATCATAAAATGTGGGGAATCTGACTGCATGACTGTTTGGCTGGTCAGCAAAAGACTCCTCTTAGACCATTAGGCTGTGCCATACATCATTCCTAAGGTTATTTCCTTGATAGGTCTTGGAAAAGGTGGTGTATATCACAAATAGTCTATGACCTCAGAAGTCAGGCTGGGAGCACCTTTTACTCCATTAGCATCAAAGTTAAACCCATTTACTTTTTTGCAAAGAAAGTAATTACCTCGAGGTTTTAAATGCTTTTTCCAGATTGAAGCTGTGACCTTAACTTTAGGATGATGTTGATGTTTGTAAGTGTTGATGTTTCTGAGTTTGATGATTCATCATGCACTCATTATATGTGATTTTCTTGTGCAATGGTACAACATGTTAAAAGCAAGTGAAGTTACATATCCTCATTTAAAATGATTTGAAGGGGGAATCAGTCACACTCACTGCTGCTTTTGTGCAGTGTGCTTCTACCATCACTGGCACTTCACTTGATGGAGCCAAGGATTTTATCTCTAAATTTCATAGCTATGTAATAGACAGTGATATTAAATGGGATACACAAGGGACATTGGTATTGTGGAGCTCATTTTAGCTGCTTTTATATATTGCATTGCCCTGAAAACAAATCAGGATCTTCAGTCTAATATCAGAAAGGCCAGGAAGAGCAGAGGAAATTATATAGACTAAGTACAGAAAGGTATTTGGGATTTGTATCCCTGGAGGTGATCTCTCCATTCATAAATTGTTTGTGTTCCCCATTCTTCCTCTCCTTTCCCTTTCTCATTCCTAAAGGACCTGGCCTGGGTGTAGTTGTCACCTTGCAAAGGTCAAGTGGAAACGGGGACATGGATCTCCTGGTGGAAACATAACCAGGACAGATTGCCTGGGAGCCTTGCCCTGTGCAGGATGACAGGACAGGGAAGATCACAGAACCACAGAATATGAGAATGTGTGGGTTGCAAGGGATTTTTAAAGGTCACGTAGTCCAAGTCCCCAGCAAAGAGCTGGGACATCTTCAACTAGACCAGGTTGCTCAGAGCCCCATCCAACCTGACTTTGAATGTTCCCAGGGATGAGGCATCTGCCACCTTTCTGGACAAGGTGTTCCAGTGTTTTACCACCTCATTGTAAAACACTTCTTTCTCATGTCTAATTTAATCTGACCCTCTCTTATTTTAAAACCATTGTCCTTTGTCCTTTTGCAATATCCCTGCTAAAAATCTTGCCCCCTTATTTCATATAGGCCTCCTGTAGGGACTGCAAGGGCCTCCCTGTGGCCTTTTCTTCCCCAGATGAACAACCCCAACTCTCTCAGCCTTTCCTCTGATCATCTTCGTGGCCTTCCTCTTGACTCACTCCAACAGGTCCATGTTTTTCCTGTGCTGAGGAGCCCAGAACTGGACATTACTCCAGGCAGAGTCTTGCTAATGTGGGTTAGAGGGGCAGAATCCCCTCCCTTGACCTCAACCCAGAAATCCAGAGATAAGATCAAAATGGAATGGAAGAAGAAGTTACTGGAGAGACCAACACGTGTGCGAAATTTCAGTGTGTTTTCTCTCTTCTTTTCATGGAAATGGACATCAGGGGCAAAAGAAATGTCTTTATTGCTGGGAAACATATGAAAAATGAAGCAGCAGAGAAGCCACTCGGCACAGAGGGATTGCAGCAGCCAAGGAGAATGGAGGGCTTTGCATATCCAGAGTGAAGCTGCTGGGAAGGAGCTGCAAGGGGATTATGCAAATCCCTGATTGGGTGAGCAGGGGCTGATTGCCAGAGCAGGGGATGCACACACTGCGTGTACCTGGGTAGTGATTATGCAAATCACACCCCCCCAGCCAGGGTCCAGGGCAATTGGCTAAATGAGAAAAACGCCGGTTCCGCGTCAGTAAATGCTCAGCGTTCAGCACTCAGACCAGCCCACAGAGTGTGCAGAATAAACACAAACACACAACTCTGCCTCCCCCTCTCCCCGGGATCCACCTCACGCCCGGCTGGCAGCTGATCCCTATCGAGTGAAAGTGGGTGTCCATTTTCATGTGCTGTGAGTCAGCCATCAAAGGCATAGAAAATGGAAGCTCAGATGAAAACTTTTCCATGTTGCCTGCAGTTTTCTGATCCCAGGAAAATTCTGTTGTTTGTCAAAGGAGGGATGCCCCTGCACAGGGCATGGGCGCAGGCCTTAGTTTTGCACTGTGCATGGGAAAGATCTGGAGGGATGTGAGATGTAATTAAAAGATCAGATGTTTAATACCTATTCCATGTTTTTTAGGGGTTCAATGGCATCTAAATTTGCAAGAAGCTAAAGACATTGCCCTGGCATATTTGCAGTAAAATTTTAATGTCCAGAAGTTTCTTTTTATTCTTTTTTATTCCCGTGTGTACAATTATGTGCCTGTATGTGTGCAATCCAGCATCAATTCTCAGATCCAGCGTAATATCTCAATATAATTTAATTTTGCTCTGAACAGCTTTTAATGTTTTCAGGAGCTTCTCACAAAAGGAATCTCATCCCCACAAATACCTAAGCCTGAAACACCTCTGTAATTCTCACTGTAGAATGTTGGAAAGACATGACTCAGAAATCCTGGAAAATACACTAATTATATTGTACAACTAATTGCACTCTGCAGTTTTCATAGCTTACTGGCAGATGGGTGATTCAGATTTCGAGGTGATTGAGCCAGTTTAAAAGCAGAATTTAACTGAGAAATAGCTGGACATGCCAGAAGAATGGAAAGAAACTGTCCATCTCATCCTGTGGCACAATATAAGAGCTCACTGAACTGGTTGGCAATAAAAATCAGTTTATTAGCATGTCAGGATTATAAGTAAATTTCTTGGTAAAGCCCATGCCAGTGAGGAAGAGAGTAAAAAAAGGTCCACAAAGTTTTCCACACTGAATTTTCTCCCTAATTATTCCCCTGGGTGGGCAGAATCTGCTTCTGTGTACAACAGGTTATTGGTGATATCGGCAAATGTTAGTCCCAGGGGACCAATTAATTTTAACAGGGGCTCCTCTGAAAATCAGAGAATGAGGCCAAATATTATTCCAGTGAAAATCAGGTGAGTGTTTACATCTGCAAAAAAAAAGAAAGGGGAAATATATAAACATATGAAGCAGGAAGGAAAACCTAAGTGTGCTCTGCAGGCAGGACAGGGTGCACAAGCCTGGCTGGAAAAAGCCCAAGGTTCATCAGTACCTTCAGTCATAAACCAGCTAACACAATTTGCCATATTTACTCTCAAAATTAACTGCCCACTGCCAAGAGATGGATTTTATAAACCCAGGTTGTGGGCAGTTATTCCCAGTCTCCACAGGGTGTGGTTGGCGAGCTGAGAAGAGTAGGAAGCTGACAGGAGATGTTTGTAATTAACGCTCTTCTCTCTTTTTAATAAGCTAGGAAACATTTGAAGAGTGGTAAATTGCAATAATTGATAACTCCTAGACTATTTCTAGGCCACTTTCATGGAAGTATAGAGCAAACATTACTTAAGTAACTTGAATCTATGGTGACATCAGCTTGGTCTGTACCTGCTGGGATGCAAAGCTGTGCAGGCAGCAGCTTTCAAATGAGGCATTGATTCTTGTCAGTTCGCAAAGAAGAAAATGGAGAATGTCAGCCCTGCTACAAGAGAGACATCATGGAGAGAGGAAAAGATCACAGCAGAACTGAGCTGTGCTACAGAGTCCTCCCCTCTGGTTGAACTGCAGCTCCCGTCCCACTCGTGTCAGCAATGAATGAGGTTTGTGATGAGCCGGTGCTGGTTCCTCACCTGTGAAATCATTTACACACCAGAGCACCACAGACAAGTGCTGCTGGGGATCTCTGCTCGGCCCCTCGTGGGCAGGTGTCCCAGCCACACAGACCACTGTGACAATTGACATTAATTGGCACCCTTGTTGCAGTCTCCAAGGAGAGGCTAAAGATTTAATGGGCATTGAGAGTGAATTGTTCCCATATGCCCCAAGGTGGTGCCCCCAGGGCTGTGCTGACACACATGGGCAGGCCAGTGCCAGACGCCTGAGCTGCCACCACTTGTGATGGATTTGCTTCACCGATATTTTTAAAGGACAACGACAAAAGGGAGAAACGAGAAACCTAGAATAACAGGGGAAATAAAGGAAGAGCATGTTATTTCTCAAAGACATCTTGGAACTGAAGGAAATGCTGTTTTCTGGATCAATGTGAGGCCAAATAGGTGAATCTTTATGTAGATTGGTGTCTCTTCAGGGAGGAAACCACTTCATAGGAGCAAATGCTTAATATTGAATGCTGCCTTTTTGGAGAGCTGAATGGTTTCACCACCTACTTAAAAATGAAAACCACATTTTGTTATCACCTTAAGTAGGCAAATGTTAAATATCTATATTATTTTCAGATCAAACCTGTTTAAAAACAAAGTAAAAAAAATTCCACGAAGGAACAGTTTATTTCTGAAATTCCCTGGCTTCTTCTTTGCATTTATCATGCTTTATCCTAAGTGTGAATAGCAGACATTTTTTGTGGGCTGCAGGACTTTAGAAATAATAAAAGAATGCTTTGGAAATGTGTCATCTCTTCACAGTTATAACTCAGCGACTCAGGAGGCAAGATTTCCCAGTGCAAACTTCTCTCGTGTTGGCTACTATCTCTTTGTCTGAAACAATTTATTTTCAGATTGACTATGAAAACAAGACATCACATAATTGTCTGGCCGTAAAATATGTAAAGTATTGCACTGCTGGGGCTCATTAGCAAAAGCATAGATGCTTTTTAGTAATCCATAAGGTGATACTTTTTAATGAATGCTGCAGATTATTCTACTGACTACCTAAAGATTAATAATAGATATGTCTGCTGCAACAAACAAATCTCAGATCTCTGGAGAGAGCTAGAGAAAGTGGATAATAATTAGAATGAGAGCACGACAGCTATTCTTATATTCATAGTTGTGATCCTATCAGCTAAATGGTGGTTATGGTTTGTGTTGTGTCTGTTGTAAACAGACTCCTCTTGGAGAGGGATCCTAGGCTAAGAACACTGCACACAGCTGGGATTGTGGATAGGGAGAGAATGGGATTTTAACTCTGACTCAGGGCTTAATGCTGCCTAATTTCAGGAGAGTTAAACATCTTCACAAGACCTGAAACCTTACAGTTTAGTTGTCTCCAAGGATGACTGTCCATCCTTTTCAAAGGAGACTGAAAACAGGCACTGTATTTAGGTAACTTTATTCTGGACAGTTGCCAAGGACTCTCACAGTTTTTGTTTTAGTGAAAAAAAACCTTATTGCAGTATGTGGACCTCTGCAAAGGAGGCATAGAGGATGAACAGAGTTTTGGGTTGTAATATCCAATATATCTAGTCATGAGAACTATCAAAAAACTGGGCAAATATCTCTGTGGTAAGCAGCACTGGACACTTCCAAAGCCTTTAAATCACACCTCTAAAACTTTGTTTCTCTGAGTCACATCGTATTGCTGGTTAACCTGTGCTGTTGTCCAGGCTTTGGAGGGTGGTGTGCAGTGCCTCATTCCCACTCACGCTGGGAGCAGAGGTCACTAGGCCAGAGATAGTCCTGTGTCCATTTTGACTGGGTCTGTGTGTCAGTGGATGAATAAATGGGTCTAGAAGAGCTTATGAGAGTCACTGAGGTCCCTAAAATTGCACTCAGCTGTGTGTTCCTATTCCCATGTCAGTTGAAATGTCCTGATGATCCTAAAAATGAAAGCTCCAGAGAGAGAGAAAGGCCAGGACACCTCAGTGGTTCCCGTCAGTCTCTTGAATCTGTCCCAGTGTAACCAAACTGGCTTCTCTGGGTGTAGTGGGCACAAGGCCACGCTTATTGCTCAGAAATGCTTCGTTATGGTGCATCATCTCTGACCTAGGCTTGCTCTAAAGCTCTCCGAATCCATGGGAACACTCTCAACTGACTCCTTTAAAGCTTGGATCAGTTCTATTCCCTGGCAAGGGAAGGCCTGGCAGTTCTCGAACCCTCACGAAGCCTGCCAAATGGCATGTGACTCTGCCAAAACCTATGGTGGCTTCTGGAGAGGAGGAAATTCTCCACAAAGAAGAACCTCACAGGCTTCTTTTTTTTTTTTTTTTCCTTCATATGCAATAAGGTGAAAGTTACAAGACTCCTGAGATGCCTCCTGTTGTTCCACCTGCACTTCAGCAGTGATTAAAAAATACTCTGTCCGTGGTAATCCAGCACAGCACAATGATCTCAAACTGTAGAAAAAAATTATTCAAAGACAATGATTCATGGCTGGCCTGGTATGCAGAACAAGCAGAAAGGCAATTTAATTTGAACATGTAAGCACACACCAGTCCCTGCACGGTACCCTGTCAAATTGGATAAGTTCTCTATTAGTTTCTGCTTATATTAAAAAGAATTCCCAGAGGGTCCTGTTTAAACAATGTATCAATAAATACTTTCCTGATCATTTCATAAGTTGCTACAGCACCTCAGGAAACTCAGTGAGCACCCTCATGGCTGTCAGTTTGGAAATGAATGGTGTAATTGTTGTAACAATACTGGGCTGGTCTTTCTGCACTTGGAGCTCCTGCTGGTCAAGAAGATGTATTGATTCAAAAGATGTGTCTTCCACAGGAGAAATTGACTTTTCAGTGTCTTCTCTGCTTCCTGAAAGGGAGCTGTGGAGTCTGAGCCCATGATAAATTATTTTTTGGGTAACCTGACCTACTGGATGCAGCCCTGGGGGCTTCCCAGAGACCTGCCACTGTCCTGCTGCATCACCTGGGATACATCTTACCCCATCCTCCACATCCCAGTTTCTCCATCTGTCAAATCAGGGCATGAAATGTAGATTCCAACTGTAAAGAAAGAGTCTGAAGTCTGTATCTCCATGATAGAGATATTCTCCATGATGCTCTACAGCTGCTATTACACAGACTCTACATCATCATTAGGCACCCTCTAACTCATTGTTTACCTTGGATGGCCAGGTAGAAAAGCAGTATCCAACCCTTTGGATCTGATCCTGAGCTGCTGGTTCAAGTGACTTGGCAAATTAGATATTCCCCAGCAGCAGTTTAAAAAGATACAGCCTACTTTCATTTATTAATCCTGAGGAAATCTTGATTTCTAAAGGAAACTTCCCTACCCTGACAAGGCTCTGGGGACATCACAGTATAAACGACATAATCAAATTCAAAGTCAAAAACAAATATGGACATTCACCAGAAGTTCAAAAACATTTAAATTATAAGAATTCAGTGGTTAAAACCATAGGGAGCTTACTGTTCACACACTACTGGAAGTAAAATAAAAAGGGCACTTCTTGATTTAAAAGTGTGAGCACTTGTTATTTTTAAGTAGGATTAAGTATCTGGACTTCCAATTACACAATGGAAAATCCCTTTTTTATTGGTAAGATTTTAATTAAGTACCTTGATTTCTGTAAATGGGAGCTTCATTTGACACTTGTGGCCAACTTTGAATAAGTGCTAATAGAAACTGAGTAAATTCTGCTGAACTACATAGCTCTGAGTGCTGCTCAAAGAGAAGCCTGCCTCCAATTTCAATTCCTTTAGAGCAAATCTGAAATAAGCACATTGAAGTCGATGTTGCACTGGAAGAAATCAGAGTAAGACTTGAGCCATGCCTAGGCCTGCATTAGTTTGTGCACAGTATTGAAATATTGTATGGTGGATACCATAGAAATGTACACAAAAATGAATATATATTTTAAAGTCCTGTTATAGCAGATGACTTGTACAGGAATAAAGCTGCAAAAGCTGTCTTCCAGTGCAGCTTTCAGCCATATATCTTCCTTTCTGGCAAGGAAGCCTATTGGGAAAAATGAAATAAATACATTGCCACTTGCACAGGAACCAGTGGAAAAGAAGAAATCATCGTGCATATCTACCTTCAGAGATGGTTTATTGCCTTAGGTTTCTGAATTATATCACTTTTCTTAGCCTTGAGTTTTAAACATAAGGCAGTCATCATGATACATTTATTGTGTTAAAGCATCCTTTAATGTCCTTTAACACAGATATGTTGACACATTAACCTGGTGAGACTTCTCACAGTGTCTCCCTTAGACAAAAATGTGGAGTAGGTATTTACAGAACATTGACCCTTGAGCATCCAGGAAAGGATGACATATACCTCTGGGATAGATGGCTTTTCATATTTTTGTGTTACTTAAAGACAGAGCAAAAGAAACATTCAATAATTCCTGAAACTTTGTTAACATGATAATTTTAATTACGTTAAAAGATAATTCATAGTATGAAGAGTTTTCACCTTTCAGTCAATTACTGAGCCTTATAACTATTATATCACAAAACCAAAAAACTACAGAGACTTAAAGGAGGGTATGTCTTTTATTAATATAAAATTTCAGTTATTCCCTATGTTGCTTATTTTTCCTCTGAATTTGATGGAATGTGGGTAATGTCCCTCTCACCTGGTGTTAGCTGCATGAAACACAGACATCTTCCTCTGAGCTGTTTTTCCAGATGGAATGTGACTCCTGTGTGACTATCACAGTCACCAGCTAAGAGTAAGGTGCAATTCACTGAATTATTTTAGATTTTTTGATAGGATGGGTTGCCCTTACCATATTTATTTTTCATCTCTAATTATGACGAAAAGTTAGGCAAGTCACTTGCATTTGGATGTCTACTTTTAACTACCAAATTTCTGTGATTTCTTGGCTTACTTTCAAAGTCTGTAGTTAATGCTAATCACTACTTTGTTTTCAAGAAGACCCATGGACTTTAACAGGAGGAATAGTTCGACTCGATTTAAAGCCCAATGTGTGGCTTTGCAATAATTTATATTTTCCCAGTACTTCGATTGC
This sequence comes from Orthonyx spaldingii, assembly GCA_013397795.1. Taxonomy (NCBI): domain Eukaryota; kingdom Metazoa; phylum Chordata; class Aves; order Passeriformes; family Orthonychidae; genus Orthonyx; species Orthonyx spaldingii. Next base: position 106,359 of record VZTJ01006683.1, read on the forward strand.
ATTCCCACGGGTCCCTTTCATCCTTTTCCATCCATTCCCTGCCACACACATCCTGTGTATTCTGCATCCATTCTCCTCCTGCGTGCTGCGGCACCATTCCTTCCCTCACAGATGGCTCCTCACCATGTGCACAGGTTAATGACCTCTGTCTTCAGCTGACTGGGAGGAAGGTTTCCCATGAGCTCGTAAAGAAAAGTAAGAGATAAGGAGAGCTCTTTTAGAAACTGGTCACTCACAAATTTCACTGTGCAAAACTGTTGTTTCAGCACAACAAAAGTTGCAGTGGGGAGCCTCAGAAATAAGTTATTCACTGTTGCAGCAGTTGTGAAGTGTTGCTGATAGTTCCAAACAAAACCTTGAAGGGAAAGTGCAAATGATAATAAAAGCAGGTCTCTCACTAAGAGAGACTAAGAGTACTGTTCATTCTATCTGCTGAACAGTATAAGCTTGAAGAAGAAAGCAGGTGACATGTTGTTTACAATAAATAACTTATTCAGCAAAATTTGCCTTTCTCCTGCTTTTTGACTGTCTCCTGGCAGACCTAAAAAATAATAAATCCCATTTCATCCATGAGAGCTTTTGTGCTGCTTTTCTCTTTTGGTGGAGAGATTTCACTGAAATTATTTGATAGTCAGTGTCTGAGTTATGTGATTAGTTACCTAGGTCATACAGCATGGGTTTTCATCTGAGTGAATAAATTTTGCTCTTGGGATCAGGAGAAGAAATTCTCTGGGGACTGAGATCTCATTGCTAGATGGGAAACAAATAAAGAAGTGAAACATTTTAGGAATCTGTGTGAACCAATCTTTTATCTAATGAGTATTTCTAGCAATACTTAATTGCATAGATAAATTTAAAATTTTCCTGTGACATTTGCAAAATAACTGGGGGTATGAAATCCTGATGTGTATGGACAAGGAAGGAGGGAAGACATTCTCCCTTGTGTTCAGCAAGAAAATGTTTTCTCAGGTCCTGGTGAACTGGAGGTACAGAGGGAGGGAGGAAGCATGGCACAGGGATTGCCTGCTTGGGATTTGTGCATAATGAGTTTGGTTAATCAATGTAAGTTGAATTGGAAATCCACAGATTATGTGATACAACTATTGTCTGCAGCACTTCTGAACCTGTTCTAATCAAAAGACAGGTTGAGGGAAGATAAAACAGATTTGTGCTAAAATGAAAGAGAAAAAAAATCTGCTCTCTCTAAGCAATAATCCATCTTGATGAAACCAGAGTGATCATATGAGCAAAGCTTGTGCACCAGAGTGAGCTCACTACAGTGAACTAAATGGAGCTTGGTTGTCTACAATGGTCATTACAGCTTTTCTTTGCATATTAGCCTTCATTTCTATCACACATGCATTTAGAGCTTTGGGCAGGTATTGACAAAAATCTGAATATATTGCTCCTCTGCTGCCTAATTACAGTGGTGACAGCAGAAGACAAAGGATATACATGAGATCTGAGCGAGGTGTTAAATCATAATAACATGTGTTCACACCATGCCCCATTCCTATATATGGGATGAAAAAATCCCACTAATTAAGGTTACTTTGTTAGACTGATAGGTAATTACCAGAGCAAAACTTGTAACCTCCCAGCCCTCAGTAGGAAAAGGTCGAAAATAATGGCGTAGTCCTTCATAAATCTACAAGGAACAGAAAAGGAATACCAAGTAACTTAACACAGAGGAATTTTAAGTTTCCATACACACTCTTTAATGCTTCTTAAAGAGCACTGCTTAGATTCATATTTCTTTCAGCTTACAGGACATTCTGAATTTAATCTCCCCGTAGCCACTCGTCTACAATGATTTCAGCTGCGGGTCACAAAAGTTAAACCTGATAACCGCTCCATTGCAGCCCTTCTGCTTTAGAGGTCAATGGAAAGTTTCTCAGGAGGCATCATTCAAAAATAATATCTACTTCTACACGAGAGATTTAAGTCCGAGTTTGATTTCCTCCCTCCTTTGACTTAGAGACTTTTCTTTGATTAAAATGAAGAGGAGTACTAAATGCTGAACACCTACTGGAGAACACATCTCTCTTAAAGAGCCACCATCACCGAGCTCACATCTATAATATGAACCACAATTTTGTTGGTCCAACAAGAAATAAACATTGCAGACAACTGTTAGGAAAAACTGGTGACATTAGGGGGCCTATTAACACTCCGTCAAATTAACAATATATTTCTAATTCCCTTGAGTGTCATATGTGTTTTTCTTATAATATTGGCTGATTCTCTCCTGCATTAATGAGGTGGACTGCTGCCAAAAATATGCAAATGGAAATCCAGTGGACCTGCCTTTGTAAATTCAGATATCTAGGAATTCACACTTAAATGAGAGTTGAAAAACCCCCAAACCAAACAGTCGTTTGGTGGCAAATCCTGTGCTGTTAGATTGCTTGCACTAGTGCTGGAAAACATCAATATGTAAATACCTTGAACTCTAAACTCCTGAAGTCTGTATTATCTGAGTTTTTACAGTGGAGGTGTCAGGTCCCCTTTAGACTCTCTCCCATATTTAAATAGATCTGCAATCAAATTACAGAGCTTTCCCAAGGAAACAGCAAGTCATGTAGTTCCCAGATAATGTAGACAAACAAATCACATTTCCTTGGCTCTCCCACCCTTTCTGAGTCTGAAAATTACTTCTAAAGCTGAAAACGATGTCTTAAAGCAGAGGAGAAACACACACATCTCTACACACACACAAACCCCGTATTTAATATAGTAACAGATTGTAATTCGCCTTAGAAATAAAACAAAGCAACAATAATGCTGCACAAAGCACTGGCAACCACACAAACTCACTCAGTGGCCCCTACTAAATCTGGGGTTAGGCATTATGACACAGGGTATTGGAAACCACCCCATCCCCGCCTCTCCGCAGCCCTTTTTCCATATGTTCCTTATTTCTGGTTACCTTCCAGCTGCCAGATGTTCTTTCCAAGTACCACCATCCTGGACCTGCAGACCCTTTTTCTGGGTAGAAATAATAGCATGCAGATTTCAGGAATATTTGCCTTTATTTGATGCTATTCTTGTCCCACCCTTGCTGTGGCTCCAATCTCACTGAAAATTACATGGTAGATGATCTTCATTTATTGGGCATGTATTCATAGATTTTAGGGCAAGAAGGGACCAATATCACTATTTAATCTGGATTTCTGTATGACAATATTGTAGATTTTAGCCAGTGGTGCTGGTGTTGAGTCCAACAGGCAAGAGCATACCTTGTAGCCCCACACTCCTGATTTCATGCAGGCCAAAGGACAACCTGGCTCACATGGATAAGCTCTAGAATTTAGCCCTTCTCCCAATAAAATCTTGGATTTTATTCCATGTGGACACAGAGAGTCCCTGACCAGCTCAGTCCCTATGAGTCCACCTTCCCAAACTGATGCAGCTTTTTCCTGTTATCCTGGACAGCTACCTTACTCTTCTTAACATATGAAAAGGAGAGAGTTAAAAATCAAATAATAAAGCAATTCTCCATTTCTCCATTCAGCTTCTGGAGAACATCATTTACTTTCTGCTGCTCATATGCAGTAGGATCCAAGCCACTCTCATTTTTAATGAAAGGTTAATGTAAATCATGTGAAAAGTCATGCAGTGTTTCCCCGAAGTGTACACGCTAAATTGCCATTCAGGAATTCATACCTTTTAGTGGGGGGAAAAACAAAGAAAAAGAAGTTTAGTTCCTATTTGAGACAAGTGGTTGTGATATGAATCCCAAACAAGAAATGTAAAATAAAAAGATGGAAGAAGCAAAGTTATACTTTTATCCTATTTAGGTACTCAAGCTGCAGCTAAATATGTAATAGAGTTTACAAAAGCACGTAAGTGATAAACTATGACTTCAGGAATGAAAATGCTTTAAAAGTTTTCTCATAGTATAGGTGGTGGTTCTCACTTAAAAGTATTGAAGCCTTGTCCAGGTACTCACTGTGTTTTGCATTTCTGAAGACTCCAAAGCAATTTTATCGAGGTTTGCATAATTTCACGTTTTATGTAAACAGATATATGGGACCCAGCTGGTTCTAGGGTATATCTGTACATGTTCAAATTTTTTTTTCCTGTATAAAATACAAACTCTACAGGAAAAATAAGAAATACTGTGTAAGGAGGGAAAGTCTTCCAGAAAGTGAAATAGCTAGTTAGATGAGATCCAGTTTAGGTCGGGTGAATATCAATTGCACAGCTGTAGAATGTAAAATAAAATTGATTTATTGGACAATATCTGATTTCAGTGGCTTTAAATCAAGGATGCAGTATTTGAGCAGGTATTTTGAATTAAAGAACACTGAAAAAAATATTTTATGTTTATCACATGCCTGGCCATAAACCAATCCCAAACTTCCCCTACATTAACTTATCAGAAATCCACAAAGCAGCAAAATGCAACTCTTGGGGTAGAATCTCACAGTGGAGTTGAGCTCTGTCAAAAATCAAAATTTCCACTATGTGTTTCCTGTATGATGTTAATCTGGAAACTGCCTTTCTTGCTGCTCTGGGTGAGATTCTGATATCCATTATATCGGTTTCCCAGGTGTTGTTTTAGTCATCTTCCCTTTCCAAATAGAAATAATTTCTCCTTCTTGATTGCAATAGGCTACACTTTAAATGACCTCCCTATCTGTCTTGACAACTGTAAGCACTGAGTTCTTGCAAGCAGGTACCCAGAGCAATTCAGACCTTCACAAGTATTTATAACGAACCTTAAGCCATGACACAGATATTTCCAAAATCTTTCCAGGTAATCATCACTAACTTTAAAAAACATTTAGCCTGAAATAGGAGCTTTTCCTTCCACACTCATCTCCATGTGTTCTGCCCACTGGATACTCCAGGAGGAATGTAATGCCTGTGTGTTTTAAAAGTGAGGAGACCCATCATAATGGCTTTTAAATGATGATTATTCAAACTACCAGAATGTAAACCTGGCTCTTGAGGAGGGACCATGTACAAACCCACCCAGCAGTTGAAGTTAAACCAAACGGGAATAGAGAAAATGACTTGCCAAAAAAAAAAAAAAAGAAAAAGAAAAAAAATTTTTTCTGCTGTGAAAACACCCATTTCCCCACTTGGTTTTCTTGATTCTGCATGCGACCCATGCAAAGGCCTCCACTTGCTAGAGAAGCTGATACCTGAGATTCTCCTCTAAGGGAACACAGCAGAGAGCCCTGAAAGCTCCTCCTCACCAGGATCACAGTGGGCTACATGAAGCCAGGTGCTTCCTTCCCCTTCCTTCATCATCTGATGGTTGTGGGGGGATTTGAAGAAGAGGAGAAAATGTAACATTTGTTATAGATTTGAAAGAATTCACTCTCTGAATCTTCTTTTTTGTGAGAGGAAACTGGAAAGAAAGTTTTGCATGCCTATGTGTGCATGTGCTTCTTGGAGTCACAGAATCATGGAATGAGTTGGGTTGGAAGGGACCTTAAAGATCATCTCATTCCAACCTTCTGCAGTGGACAGGGACACCTTCCACTAGACCAGGCTGCTCAGAGCTCCATCCAGCCTGGCCTTGAACAGGGATGGAGCATCCACAACTTCTCTGGAAGTGCCTCAAAAGTGTCACATCATTTCATTATAACAACATCATTTCATTAAAGCTCCTTAAACGCAGAGAAAAGGTAAAAAGGAAAGTAAGAATCACTGTCAGTCTGTTTTTTTCCTCTCTTTATGGTATTTTGGGTGCCAGATCCTGCCTCACATACCTCTGAGTGTGTGAGTGTGTAGTACCTCTGTGCTTCGTGGCTTTTCAGTATGTTCAGGAATCACCTGGGCCCTGGGATAGCAACGGCTTCAAGACCTCCTTGGAGTTACATTTGCCCCCTAAGGACTGTGGAAAATGGAAAACAGGAATAGTACAAGCCATGCTACCCACAACCCTGATACTCCAGTTTATCCAGTGGTGGACCACTACCAAACTTTTTAAAAAATCCCCAAAAACCTCAAAAGATACTGCAAAAGATGGCCATGTGGCCACTGACATTTTTGAGTCTTGTATGCTGCTGGCCCTGTGCAAAAAGGCTACATTGAAATAGATTATACTAGAATTATATAATATCATCTCACAAATACGTGTAACTATAAATATACTTGATTAGCACACAACATTACATTAAGAATTAAATATTGGAAACAAAACAAAAGTGAGCACATTCTGAATTAGCACAGGGGTATCAGAATCTGATATTATGCCTTTGTTTAATACTGTAAATTAAACAGGAAATGTAGTTTAATTTTGTGTATGCTTGTAAATAAACAACATTGTAGATTTCATCATGCTCATTATATGGAAAATTACTCCACTTTTTTTTTCCTTTTTTTTTTTTTTTTCTGTTACAAGAGCTTATGATACCAAATCTTCTGTTTATCTCAGCGATTTTTTTCCCCTGAATGTAAAAAAAAATGTGCATTATGCATCCTAACATCCATATCTGTAATTCTGTGAGCATCCCTTTTGTTTACTGCACACGGCGTAGTTGTAACAAAGACATTTACGCTTTTGGCGTCTGAAGCATGAAGTCGTTCTAAATCTGTGCCCACAGGTAACAATTACTTCACTCATTAACAGATCTCCCTAGTCTCTCATAAAACAGCTCTGAAAAGGTCTCTTGGGACAGAGTCAGGAAGTGTGTTTTATGATCATTAATACGGTACTACCTTGGAAATACCTAGTCTAGCTGGTTTAGCCCCAAAGCTATGTTTATTTGCACAAACCCAGCAGGTTGCAATGACAGGGAGTAGACTAAAGGCAGCCCCAGTGGCTCCTCTTCATCCTCTTCATGCACCAGAGGGCTGAATCACATCTTATTCTTTGGCATCAGCAAGTCATTCCTACGAGAAAGGGACAAAGCAAGGCTACAAATGAATAATTTATGTGGGGCATTCAACAGGATATGAGAAATAAAAGATCGAAATGTAAAACCTCGTGGCAATTTTGTGTGTGCCTGTATTCAGAAAATTTTCAAATTCTTGTCTTAGCTAAAAACAATCATTAAGATAATTTATTAACAACAGTGCAGGGCTGACAGTCAAACGTAGCAGTAGTGTCAGGAGGCAGGACCTCACTGAAGTATGTACAGCTTGGTTTGCCTCCATGAGCAAGGCATTTGGGTCTCTAGATCAGATGTACTCCAGTTAAATACTCTTTAATAAATAATTTGATACATTTGTACAAAGATCTTTGGGTTGCTAAAGTCAGTGCTGCAAATGGAAAATGCCCCACAGGGAAATGCAGGTGATTAACCGAAGCAGACAATCACTTCACTGAGTATCCAGTTTGTAAAAAATGTAGGAGTTTGGATCAGTCTGCAATGGGTTACAATAAAAGCACTAAACAAAATGTCCAAGATCTGTAAAACTGGAGCCTGTCCTTTGTATCCCACAGGTACCAAAGTTTGCCACAAGCCAGTTAAAACTTACCTATGAAAAAAACAACCTCAGTAATCTCAAAAAGTTGCTAAGATGGTGTTTCTTACACAACCTGGGGTGCTGTGGAAGGTCTACTCTCCTTTCAGGCTAGAGAGAAGAAAACACTGGGCATGCAGATGGATTTTCTCAGTGTGTCCAGACTTTTTCTGGGACTTGGCTGTGAAAAGTCCTACCAAAACTTGCATGCCACCAAAGAATCTGAGGAAAATTCAAGGTACAAAGGCAGCTGTCTGCTGTTGAAGAAAAGAAGAGTTGTCTTGCCCCAAAGTATTTGCAGCACATGTCAAAACTGTCTTCCTCAGGTACCGTACTTACTTGGTACATCAAAAAGATCTGTCACTGTGTTATATCATCACTCAGAGATGCCACTCAGGGCTTTTTTTTTTTTTCTTTTTTTCAAACAGACTTCATTTTAGACACCTCAATCAATTTCCCTGTTGTGGCTTTCCCCCTTCAGGCCAAAGCATCCCAATTTCAGTACTAATTATTCTTATTACAAAAGTCCCTCAGGTCCTACTCAGGCTGCTGTGCTTAGGGCTATGCTAAAGCCTAACTGGAAACATTCCCAGTGCCAAAGAATGTACAAGTAATTTAAGGCAGGATGCAACAAGTGGGTATGTGAGACAGTAATTAAGGTGAGGGGATTGGAAGGAAACCCGTAGTAGCACCAAGTGGTCACACTGATTAGCTCCACACAGTGGTTTAGACTCAGCTGCAAATTTTTCAGTTTTTTTTAATGCTGAGGTATAAACAACTAAAATGCATACAATTGTGATTTAGAGCTTAAGTGCTTTAAAAAAGTCTGAAAGGTGTGGTTTGCAAAATTTATCAATTGTGTGTACCCAAGTGTCAGCTGAATTCTTCATTTTAGGAGGACAGGTGGCTGAGGCTGGGAAAGCTCAAAGGGCTCCAGAACTACCTGATAAACTCTCAGCAGAGTTCAGGCAAGTTAACAACCTGTTAACAGCACTGTAAGATACTCTTCTCTAATGGAAGCTTGAGTGAAAGTTTGGAGCCATGAAAAGACAGCCTAAAATGATAAAAGCCCTTCCTAAAAACAGTAGACCTTAGTGAGAAACATTATAAATCCCACTCCTGTGGCCCTATCCAAAATTAAGTGCTTGATTTTTCTCCCTCTGGGAGAAACTGTGGCCAAAACTTCTCCTGCCTTGCATGGTGTAGCACCAAGATCTTTGTCTGCTCAAGTGGTGTCACACACATCCTTTCCCAGCGGTAATTTCAGTCGTGCCAGGCAGGGAATAGATCTTTGGCCAATGTAAACTGGCACGGAGTGAGCATGGTTGAGACCATCTGCAGATTTGCCAAGGGAGACATTTGCTCACTGATTTCATGGGAATTGGGATGGATGGTACCACAGAAAGAGAAAATGAAGGATGGTGAGGGCACATGTTTGCAATATCCCAGCGCTGGGGAAATTAGCACTGAAATTAACTTCTCATTTTGGGAGGGAAGGTGGCTTATCCTGTAGCCATCAAGACAGGTTGTTTAGACATGGAGAAAAACGGAGACAAGCTCTGAGGCAAAATGGCCCCATGGAATCTACTAAACCCAAGAAAAGTGATCTGCAAGAAACTGGAAGATGAAAACCGTATTCATGTCTGCCACTCAAAATAATTTAATGTAGCAAATAGCAAACACTCAGATTGAACATACGAGAGTAGAAACAGTGCAGGTATTAATATATCTGCTCTTCCCACAGATTGGCAAGCAGCCTAAATCCACTGCTACCTGAAATTATGCCAACCTGTTCAGCACATCTGAATTTAAAACTAATCTCTTATTTACAATCAAAGCATCTACAAAGCTGGTGCTTGTAATGGGTTTTATTATACTGCATTAAAGATTGTGGTTAAAATTTGCATTTCCAATGACCAATTAGTATATTTATTTATTAGAATTTAGTGATGCTATTTCTAGTAAATGAAATGAAGTGCATAAGAACATAAATAGGATTATTAGCTACATTCCTTTCTTTCCTCTTCTATGGACTTCATTATTTTTGCACAGATGCCAGGATTTATATTTTTTTTTTCAGTGAAAAATTAAGATTGCATGAAGACTTGCCCACTCTCAAAAGCTGTGATGACATTCGGTGTGATTGCAAGTTATACCACATTAAAAAAGACGTTTCTCTGAGAGCAGTGGTTCAAACCCAGACGCCTACATTTATTTACATTTGCAATGCTTGTGCCATGTGTATAGAATACAGTGAACTGCTAACTTTTGGAATGAAAATAACTTGTGTCTGTGTTAAATGTCACAGGAAATTGTAGCACTGATTAATAAGTAAAGAATACATAATTAGAAAAAAAAAAAAAAGTTGCTTCTTGTAAAACTGCTGTGTGTGTTTAAATTCTCATTCATTTTTTTTCCCCAGGAATGAGCAGATTAAAATAAATAGAGGAATCACGTAATGAAATTTGCTCTCCTCTTTAACGTGAGTGTTCAGGTTTCAGGATAATATTGTTCCTTAACAATTTATTTAAAAGGAGGCAGAATATTTCCATCGTTACCTGGTTTATTAAGCTTCTAAACACAAAGAAAAAAATGCTTTTCTTTGCCTCAAAATTACAGTTAATATGAATTAAACAGCAGCTTAAATGATTAGATAGTAAAGTTTTAAACTATGGTAAGTGTTTCTTCATACTTTCCTTGGTTAGGGGTCTGGAAATAACAAAAATTGTGGTGATGAACGGAAGGGAGGAGATTCTGATCCAGCCTGGAAAGTTCTTGAAGTTCAGGACTTTTGTTTCAACTCCCAGCTTCTCTTGCCTTTTGTAGCATCTCCCTCCCTGGTGCTTTACACATGAAGGTGTTGATGTGCTTTTCAAAGGTGAATAAAGTGTAACAAAATGTTACCTAAGACTAAAGAAATGCTTTTCTCAGATTGATGTACTTAGGCCAGTGAAATCTCCAAAAGCTAAAGAAACCACTTTGGAAGCTTTAATGTTGACCATAATTCCTTCTTTTAATAAAGCCTTCAAAACAAATGGACCTATTGCAGGGTAAGTTCTTCACCTGACAAAAGCTTTTCAAACCTTTAGTGTCTTGTCCTTCCTTAGACATATGGAATCTGGAGCAGTATTATTTACATAAATTGATTTGTAATGTAACTGTAATGAACTATGTTAACTAAAAATGGTTAAACTGGTTGTTAAAACAATAGAGAGAATGGTACACCTCCATGTACTTATAATTTGAGATGACTGAGATTGCTTTTTGCCAGAGAGAAAGTGAAGGTTTGGTGGGACAGATGACAGTTTTGAGCTGAGTTCTCTTTTTACCTCTATTGTATAATGACAGTATATTTTCACTAGCACTGTACTGAACACCAGCTTCACAAAAGTCCACAGCTGCGAATGGCACCAAGAATATGATGCACTCTGCAAGCCAGGGCTTTCTTCCTTTTTCACTGTAATCAGGTAAGAGGGTCTTGCTTGAATGCAAGCACCAGGTCACCTTTGCTGGGTAATTCAAGCAGTTTGTTGTTTCTCTGCAGCAGCCAGGTTGCAACCAGAACAGCACTTCCATTTCTTATCTAATCACTCCCTGTGCTCACTTCAAGGAAGTATTAGAGAAAATGACATTTGAACACTAAGAAGTGCTCCTCTGCTTCACTTCCTATATCACTATGAGCCAAAAAATGATGAAGGGCAATCCTTATTTAAATTCAAAACTGAACTTTTTTTGATATCTCAGTTCTAGCATGCATATTCAAAGCCATTAGTCTCTTTGCTTGCAAATGTAAGCTGAAATAATTTAGGAATGAAAACAACCAGCGAGAAAACAATCCAGCAAAGCCATGCTTAGATTTCAAGACGATGTTCAAATGGATCATCATGAAAGAATTTTTGGAGTTCAAAGCACTAAGTAAGTACTTTGCTCTTTGACAACCATTGCTCACAAGTTTGCCAATCATTTCATTACATAGATCTGAAAGTAGACATGACTCTGCTGGTAAAGCTCCGATAAAATCATCCAGGATGCTTTTCATGTTGGCTGCTAGAGCTCCCAAGTGACTACTGTGATGTTTGCAATGGTCATTAGGAGCTGCTTTGAAGAAGTGTCCTCTCAAGGAAGCAAACCTCCTCATTCAGTGTGCACCAGCCATGCAAAGCTTCATGTACTTTCCACACTTCACACGATTTCCTTGTGACTTCCAGTGCATTGACCAGCTTCAAGCTGGCCACTTCCAGAGTGGTGAGCAGTGATGAAACAGAACATCTTCCAGCATCCCACTTTCAAAGGCTCATCACTCCTACAGGCACGGTGGTGACAGCAGCAGTGATGGTAGACTTGTCAACTGCAAAGTAGAGGCTTATTTTGAACATTTTGATCTATTTTCTGAATCCAGTGAGTGTGGTGGTGTCTGCAGGAGGTATTACATCACGTTTGTTGTCTCACTTCCCACTGAGTTTTGCTGACAGTCAGTTTTTCCTTGCAGGTATAAACAAGTCTTCTGTGACAAAGCAAAACCTTCTGGCTTCAGCGATGTGGTAACTCAAATGAAAAGACACTTTAAAGATTACAGCCTTCACTTAACTGGCCAAACAGATACTTTCCTTTTTCATTGTCAGCTCAATGACTTAATGCTCTTTACTCTTTGAAATTATTCAAGCTAGTAAAGATGATCATCAGGTTATAGGAAGACTTTTTAACATGAGAAATGACCTAATCTGAATTAAATTCACCTGAACTCGTGTTGGATCTACACAGTCTCTTTTCCAGGTCTGTTACAAGTTTGTTTTTGTCTTCCTTCTGGGAGAGCAAGTTATACAGACATCACCTGCCTATCTGCATTTAGTACGTGTGGCAATTTATTATTTCTGAATGATACTAATGCATTTCTTTCGCTTTGCAACTGTGTTTGAGCTCAGGCTTCACGTTTTCCACCTAAAGTTACAGACCCAGTGCCATGCCTGAAACAGCAGCCAGCCTCGAAAAGGAAACACATAACAGGTGGAAAGCTGAAAAGATTACTCTAAAATGTTATGCAATGGCCAGTACAACATCAGTGCTGAGGGAATGTCCTGTTCTTCCCCACGCTCCATCGATGCCAGTCTGAAAATCACGCGAGTGAACAGAATTAATAGAATTTAAATGCTATCAACAACGGGATGCTCCATGTGCATCTGAGCCTGGAAGTGAGAGGACAGCAACAGAAGTGGGAAGCTGCTAATGGACTCTCATCTGGCCTTGCTTTACTTGGCTTCCCACCAGCTGAGAATTTGATGCAGCTTTTGGAAATATCTGAGAACTTCCAGGCAAAGCATTGTGAGCAGCTCAGCAGCTTGCCAGTGCCATAGGGTTTTGTTAGGTATGGAGTCTTTTGTAGCCTTCCATCCCGAGCTTTCTCTATGCAAAGTTTATTTCTTGGTCACCTTTCTCAACTGCCTTGGCAGGAGGTTAGATCCTTTTTAGCAGGGGTGAAGGAGCTGGTTGTGAAGAATGGAGAAATGTTAGAGGACATCTCTGCAGGTCCTGACCTACCAATCCCTCTCATGCTTGCAGTCCTAGACCATGCTATTTTCCTGCCTGCAATTTCCTCACAACTCCTCTGTTAGCAGGCAGCTCGTGGAGACCTGATTGAGGATTCTCCTGGTGGTAAGCACAGGAATACTTATCTGCATCCTGCATGGGTGCTTCCCATACTGCATTCACACAATATCAAATCTGCTTCTGGGCTTGCTGTGAGCAAAGAACTCCAGAGACTTCATTTCCATTGACCAGTAAAATAAGAAAGGCCATGAGTTGAGATAAGGAGAGCTTAATATTTGAAATAAAATAACAACAACAACAACAACAACAATTAATAATAATAATAATAATAATAATAAATCCAAGTGTCTAAGTCTGGTGTAACTTCAGAGGTTAGGATGCTCACTTTAACCTTTCTAATTCTGAACAACAGCTCTGGACCACAAGAGTCAAATTTTTGGTGAGTTATTAAAAATTCATTAAAAACTCTTACTGCCACCATATTTCTCCTTATGCCAAGAATGAACCGCATATTCAAACACACTGGAAATATGGAGATGTTTATTTTTCATTGGGATGTATATCTGGAATCCCATGCCACTTCTGCCAATACTTTGATGAAATAAGTTTATAATTATTATATAATTATGTAAATAAATATTATATATTTTATATCTATATATATATTATATAAGTTTTGAATTTTTTTATCCTTGATAGCACTGCAGTCATGACTGTAAATGAAATTCAGGTTAGGCCTTGTTCAAAGACAAAGCAGCTGTCAGTCCTGCTCCAAAGAATTCACAAATGTATTAAGTTCAAGGTAGTTGAGAAAACCAAGTTCTCTGTATTAGCATTTACAAATAATTGTATGAAATTTTGTTGACTGTGTTTCTATATTTTGTAAAATTTTGCTGGTTCACCATCGGATTTCATGGATACAGCTGCTGACTTATTCCATTTCAAAGCAGGTTATTTCCCAGTTTTTCCTGGTCTGAGGTGAGTTATAATAGTCCATAAATCTCCAACTTTCCTGGCTTTTTATGAAGAGCAGACACCACATAGGGACTTTCTAGACTTCATAAACAATTACTACATTTTTAAAGCCTTGTTCATTTGTAGGGGGTCTTGAACATCACATTTTTTTAATCACAGAATACCAGTTAATAAATTGTGTCAGTACAGAGAGTAGTTCTTTCAGATGAATTAGAAAATGAAGGCCTGTGTGTCAATAGTTTGTTTCTCAGCAATCTACCAAAAATCTTGTTGGAGTCACTTGGTAGAATAGATTTCGCTTTTCTATTCCTATTTCTTCTTTTTAAGTCAAATTTTCGGAATGCATTTTATATCTTTAAGATTGTGTGAACTTTCAAGAAACTAATTTATTTAGCAATGCCTGTTACTCATCCTACACAGAGAGATAATTTGTGGTGAAATCAGAAGGAGCTCCAAACAGAAATCCCAACTCTAAACTCAGAGGAAAATTTAAATCTGTCTTCTGCATGACAAAGACTGTGAAACTATAACTTTAGAATATTTCAAAATATCTGCATTGAGGTCAAGGCTTGACACTCTAGTTCCTCCTTATTTCAGTCATGCTGTGTGATTCATGAAAATTCAGAGGTTTTCTACAAAAACTGTCCTTAATATATATTCTCACATGAATTTCTGTACTTCTTCTTTAATTTCCAGTAGAAATTTCAGTGCCTCAGATCTTTGGATTTAAGGTAGCAATGTTCTTGTGTGACCCTATGTTTATGTGCTTTGTGGTTTATAAGTTGTGTTGCTTTGTGTAATGAAACCCAACAAACAAATATTAGAACTACAGAGTGGCTGATTGAATTGCTATAGCGTGGTATAGTTGTCTGCCATAAGACACTTTTTTTTTTTTGAAAGATGTTTAGAAAAAAGACTTTCTGGGGAAAAACAAGACATAAGAAAGCCTAACTGGTAGGGTTTTGTGTGAATTTGGAATCTATGTCCAGCAGAGTCAAACATTTGTTTGTTGGGGTTTTTCCCCCTAAATATGACTTTAAAAATGTCAGGTTTTCTTTACATTTTCCTAAAACATGGCCTTTAAATTTAATAATTTTACTCTGATAGCCTCTACTGTCACTTAATGGCTAATCATGCTGAGGCAGTGCCGTCTCTGGAATCCTTTGGATCTCACCTGGCATAATTTGCCATAGATAAATAAATGGTGGCAATTTATGCCAGCTAAGCATTTTTATCAAATTTGTTGCTTTCTGTTACTTAAGATGCAATAAAACCTTTTAATTATACATGTAAAACCAAGGTGTTTGGAAAAGTGGTGTTTATGCCATCCATGAATTACCTCTGCTAAACAACAGAATAGATGCCATTCAATTGGTAAAGACACAAAAAATCCTCTGTGCTATCAGAGTGGCTGCATGTTGTACAATTCATTTTGTGTACATTACTGTGCATAGCTCCTTGTTCTGTTATTTTTGGGTGCTCATGATATGCAGGTGTTAAAATTACATTACCTATGATATGTAATTAAGCAGTTTCCACAGCAAGAGTTTTTCAGCCCTATCACGGCTGGTAGTTCCTTTGCATTGTGCCTTCACTGTTTACAGTCTAAATTATCTTTTTTTT
>VZTJ01006683.1:121957-193942 GCA_013397795.1 Orthonyx spaldingii
TTTTGGGGGGTATAATTTATCTCTGGAAATTTGCATACCCAACTGATTTTTAATGGCCAGCAGCACTTCTTTGTGGTATCCCTTTGACCTCCTCCTGACAAGGCTGGCACTGTAAGTAACACAATTCCCACAGGATTGCAACTTCCCATGGCAGCCATAGCTAAGCTCGTGCCTGTGTGTGATGAATGTCCTGGGCCTGCTCAGACAGCAGAATGGTATTAAGCAAAGATAATATTTCCACCAGTCAGCTCTACAAGAAAAACTCTGCAATATTACCCAAATTTATGAACCTTTGTAAAATGTGTTTCTGTAAGTATTTATTTCTTTAAGGTTTGACTGTATATTAGTTCTGCTGTAGTTATATAGATAAACATACACAACACACACATCTGATAATTAATCAGCTGCTATTATTTCATTTTTACACCTGCAAAGAGTTGGAGTGAGGAAGCCATGAATGAAAGACTTTAAGAATCCCAGATATAACTTTTACAAAAGGATTTTTTAATGAACCCGTAGCATAAAATTTAGACAGCAGTGTATGCTAGTGCCATGTCTGTTGGCAGGTTGATCTACAATATCCAAAGAATTTAGGAACAGAAAAAAATCCCTTAGGCATATGAGCCCCAAATTATAAAATAATTTTGCTTCAGATGTAAAAGCCAGATTAACTCCTGGCAGCTGGCTTGTAAATGTATTAAATGGACAGAGGCATAGTGAACGTCCTTCAAGATGAATTTCTTGTCATCTTTTCTTGTGAAAAGAGGTTTATCCCATCCCTTCAAAATCTGTAGGGTATCCTATTTTTTTAGTCTCAAAAATATATTTAGTTTTCTTTGAAGATGAATAAAACTGAGATGCTATTATATTCAGTTCCTACTTTGCAGCATCCAGAAATTCCTTTGCTATTAATATGCCAGAGAAACAGATTTCTTTGATTTTTTTCAGTTTAGAAGATCAAAAGCTGTCAGAAATTGTTTCAAAAGAAAAATAAATCTTTGAGAAGTTGGATTTGAAATAATGAGTCTCCAGCATGTTGCATATACAGTACTTAGAACTGTTTAATGGAAGATGCTGTTATAATTGTGGGGTTTGCCTCTTTACAAGTATCACTCACCTACAAGATATTGCAGCATTAGTTTTTTGCTTTTTCCTGAAGTAATTATTAGAGAATTGGATATTAATGGCATTCTTCTTTTGTAACTTCTTGCAAATACTTAATCAGGTAAAAGAAAAAAGCAGCACACCTTTGGACTGAGAGGAAAAAGCCTTAAAACCAATTTGGAAGTTTGCAAAGACTTTTGTGTTCATGTAAAATCTTTTCATTAATATATTTGTATTTAGGGAAACTGATCATGACACAGACAGGGAATAGCACCTTTGTTGTTGCTGGAATTGCTGTGGGAGCACCTGTGTGGTTCAGGGCTGGATGTCCTCGTACCAACCACCCACCAGACAGGATTGCAACAGCTCTGATGTGTTCAAGAAGGCCTTGTTCTGCCAGAGAATTAAAACCTGGAAGCCTGGGTTTGTATTCTCACCATCAAGAAACCGAGCCTGATTTGATTTGTATCAAACACATCAAGAACCATGGTGTGAAGTTATCTCTGCTGTAAGGGCTGGAAGAGCAAGTAGTGAAAATGGAGCTGAAACAAGACAATTAAATATTGATAAACACCAGGCCCATTTGGAAACGGCCCGGAATGCAGGCAGCCTACCCTGCAGCTGAAGATTAAGATGTCATTGTGGCTTTCAACTTTTTCATCAGTAGAGCTCTAAATCAATTCTAAACCTATAACCCACCTCTATTATTCTACGTTTGTAACAGCCTGTTGGGAACAATGTTCACCAATTCATCAGTGAAAAACTGTCTAATGATTGGGCTGGCAAATAAATAAGTCAAACACGGTTTTTTGGAAGGGAAGTGAATACACTTTTACTTCCAAATTAAAATATTTAGTGTTTTACAAAGCAGTTGCTATTTAAACTGCCAATAATGTTTAACACGAATTTACTCACCACTGCCTATCCTCGTACTGTATAATTTATAACACTAAGCCCTTTCAATACTCCAAAATGCCAGATAAACTTTTCTCATTTGCTCTTAATTTGGTCACGCAGGATAATACCAACATCTGAAGGCTCTTTAAACTGCTTTTTAAAATGCATTCCTGAAAGCACCACCAATGCCACCTCTGCTCCTTGTCATCTTCCATAATTATTTCCAATCCAAAGCGGTCCTTAATGCGCTTATTAATCTGGCATTCTCCTCAGTGTGAAGCACATTCAGCTCTATTAATTTTTAAAAACCCTTTTTTATGGTGGACTGCAGATGCTTGGCTATTACTGAAAAGCTATTAGAAGTTAACACCTTTCTCTCCCCAGGGACTGGCATCATCCAATGCTTCCAAATGCCACCCTATTTTACATTATCAGCTGCTAAGACTAAGTATTAGAGAGTTTTTTTCTTTTTACTTCTGAACTGTTAATGCTATTATTAGCTAATGGCAGAGTTCTGTACAGAGTATAGATACATACACTCTCTCAATGTCTGCAGCAGATGGGGTTTTATTTATCTGCCTTTGAACAACGAGGTTTTTCATTCCTGTCACCCATTAGAAGAAAAATTCACATGCAAACAAACCACTAATCGTATTCCCAGAGATTGAGATTATTTTTGCCTTTTCTCGACTTGGATATTGTGATCAGGTGAATATTTAGTAGAAAAAATGTCAAAGAGACAAAGTCATCACCCATCAAATCACAAAAGGGAACTCTTTTCCCTTTAGAGAGTATCTACCTCTTTGTGAAACACAAACATTCCTTGTGTGAATGGGAGCTAAAAATTCTGAAAAAAATGTTACAGAACGCTATTTCTAAGCTGGTAACAACTATAAGAATTTTCAAAAAATTCACCCTCCTGCTAATTTTCACTCAGGATCTCAACTTTTACCGACAAGGAGTAGAAAGCAGCATTGGCTCTTCTGCCCATTTTGAGCTGTCATGACTAAAGACAACAAACTAACACATCATGCCTTCGAAATGCTCAGATTATGCTTACTAAACCTAAAGTACTATCAAACAAAATACTACAGAGATTATGATAGAGTAACATTAGTAAATATTCTGTATTAAATTTAGTAAAAATCTATATTCAAAATGCTTCAAAGATGTGGAACAATTGTCTCCAGAAGACTGCAGAAAGTTTGACAGCAACATAAAATTTAGGTCTAACCTGCAATGAAGAGATTCAGGAACCAGAACATGAACCTGGATATTTGCACAGCAAATAAGTTTTCCTGTCTCAAAGTCAATGCATTGTAAAGGCTGGATGGAGAGAATTTTAAAACTTTGGCAAGTATTTTGAAGGGAGTTTCTTGCCAGAATTCTGATACTATTTGAGGTATAGCCACCGTCTCTCAATATATCATCTCTCTTTATTCATTAGCTCCTGAAGGGCTCAGTGAAGACCGGGGCAGCAGCTCATAAATGCTACAGACAAGTTCTTTCCTAGAAAATGTTGTACTTTCTCTTCATAAAAATATGTAAAATACACAGAGAACAGACCAATTTAAGAAGCTGATTGCAACAAGGTCTGAATGTGAGGCTGGTTGGCAGTGAAAACTTGCTGTGCTCTTTGTGAAATGAGAGTTGACAGTAGAGGTGTATCCAGGCCATGGGGAATGAATTCCCAATGGTCTTTGTTAGCATTAATGAGAAATCTAAATGTAGCATCTTGAGAAATGCAAAGATTACATCAGTGTCATGCAGAATGGAGTTCCTACTCTCCAGGACAGACATTTGGATACTCCTGGGGAGAGCCAAAATTACTTTAAAGGACAGACTTGTCTTGCTGCAAATCCCAGTGGCCCTTCTTTAAATGGCTTCCAAAATATCCTAATGTATCCTACTTCAGCATTTGTTGTGGTGTGTGTCTGGACTTTTCCTTGGTTTCACCTTTTCCTTCATTGCTTTATAAGACATCAGTGCAAAATCCAAGTTGCCAATTCCTGTCCTTCCAGATTTATGGAAGCACGTCACTGTGTTCAAGTAACAATGCTGGAAAATAAAGTGGAAATCTTGACACTAGAGAAAAATATGTTTGAAGTGTGCTTTAAAATACACAATGACAAAGCTGGGACATGCTGACCCGGGCTAGCGTCAGCTTCAAGAGAAAGCCATGAGGAGTGGTGGCTGCTTTAACTGAGAATTTGCTGGCAGGATTTTGTTTCCCTGAAAAAAAGTAAACCTGATGCTGAGCACCTGGAACATCTCAACTTGGTTTATGGGTTTTTAAGAAATATAGAATAAAGATATTGATAGAACTTCAATTTTTCAATTAAAAAAAAGGTCATTAATTTTTTAAAGAAAAGTCTTCCAGAAAAAAAGATGCTAGGAAATTGGAGTACAAGCCTCAGCTCCACCTTAAATGTGTGTCCTCTTTTGCTGTGCAACATCATTAATGTACAGAACCTGGAAAGCTGTGTGGAAGGTTAGGAAGATATGGAATTAGTTGGTCCTCTTAAATGCTTATTATATGCTCAATAGACCTGAATTGCTGCCATCGTGTCCCATCAGCCCAATCATCCCACAATTGCCTTATCAATGTATGTGCTTTTCCTTGAGTGAAGTGGTTTTCCTCACTCATTTTGTTGAGCCACACCCCCCTGTATGGCAATTCAGTCTGGGCTGTTCTTCTGCCATTTCCGACGGTCCGGGCAACCCCAGAGCGAAGAGCAGAACAAACCTCTGGTGCAGTCCAGGGAACCAGAGCAAGGAGAGCATTTGTGAGACTTGGCTGAGGCTGGGAAGGCTCAGAGGTGTGCTTGAACATCCCTGGCAGTGCTTGGGGCAAGCCGTGTGCAGCCAGGGCAGGGGGCTGTTCATCCTCATCTTCCCCTTCGCCCACCCCATCCAGTGCCCACGAGGGCTTGAACACTTTGGTGTTTCTCTCTTCTGAAAAGACTTTATGCTGCAGAATGTAGCCTTTTTCAAACATTACACCACACAAACTACTGGCCTGAATTACAGTAGCCCCAAGCCTGCCTATCCAGCTGTGTTTCCAATGGGCTGTAACAGCAGCTGGGCATTTGCAAGGCACAGGATCATGTCCCAGTGATTTCCTCCCCCCTGCAAAGCAGCTGGGGGAGAGGTGGGGAGATTCACTCCAGAGATCTTCCTGCCCAGGCTTCCCAAGGGAATAGTAAAGATATTCAAGTTTTGACTTGAAAAAGCTCATTAACGCCAACAAATTTGGGGTGGCTTTGTGCTGATTAAATTATTTGCCCAGTCCTATTGAACACTGAATAAATGTAGTCATTCAAATGTTGGATAGTGTAGTAAAGGCACTTTTTCCTCTCTAAAGGTGTAATTCTTTTGCATGAGATTTAGACAGCAGATATTGACAGAAGAATAGATAATAGATAATTGATGTCAAAGGCTGAATAAGAAAGTTGTCGATCAGCCAGAGTTTAAGTTATCTCTATGTAAAGTAATATAAAGTAACGATGATTTATTGCTTGAAAAGTTAACAGAATGAAAAAATTCTTTGGAATTGCTGGTGAATGCAGATTGATTTTTCTAAAGAACTCTACCCAGACCTATTTCTCTTCCAAAAGAACACTGCTGGTCCTAATTATATGTATTTTACAAAATTGTATTTCTAAAAACTTATACCATCAGAACACCAAACACCCTATCTTTAATACCCATGGAAAGAGGAGTATTTTCAACTGTCTAATTTGATACAGTAAGGAGATAAGAAAAGATGTGGTTTAGTTTTTCAACATCTTTCAGGTGCACTGCATCACACAGCCTATAGCAGCTTCTCCTGTTAAACCTCATGGAAATGGAATAAAATGCTCTGTGAAAAGAGCAATAACCTCTAAGGCATGATTTGCTAAGTAAAAGATGAATATTGGAGGAGTAAAATATTAGTACTGGGAGAAAGGTGAACTGTTTAAAAGGTATTTCCTTAATATCAGGACAGCATCCAGTTTAGAAGTGCTTCTCCCATGTTTCACTTCGCCACCTCTCACACTGGAAATCTGCTTTGAGTCCAGGAAACAATCTCATGCTCTTTCCAGAGTCCCCTTGGAAACCCATTGCGCACAAAGCAGCAGGGTATAAGTTACACTTCACAGGGATCCATCTACGTAGAAAAAAAATCTCAATATATTCCTCAACTTAAGTTCTGGATGTTTTCCAGAGTCATAAATGTGGCATCCCATCATCTGTGCCTTTACTGTGCCTTTTCTAATTTTTGTCCTGTTATCTTTATGAAAAAGACCTTCTCAGTGCTGGTGACATGTTGGTATCCTGAAGCTGATGAGATCCATTCCTGACTAGAACACCTTTTTTTTGTGTTACTAGATTCTTACGCTGTTTTCACAGACTGTACTTACAACTCCTTATGTTGTTTAGTTTATGCTGCTCTAGAATTTCATATATACATTCAAAGGTGCTTGGAAGAAAGCACAGCACTTAAAATAGCTTATGCCACTGCCCTAAAATACTAATCACTAGTGTAACTCCATGAGAGTTACATCAGGCATGAGTTTAACCCTACTTTTTGTTTCAAATCAAAAGAAATTGATTTCTTTAGCAAACACACCCTAAACCACAGGATCAAAGGCAACTGAAGCACTATAAACCCTCTTATTTCTTCCCCCTTCCACCTTCCCCAAAAGCTACAGGGCAGCCTGTAAACTGGCTTTTAAGCACACCAATTTTGGAGCAGCTGATTCTGCTAAGAGCAGTCCTCAGCTGTTGGCAGTGATGTCACTGGTTAACACTTCACAGCCCACAGACTGCTGGAATGATTCATCCTGCCTCTGTCTCTCTCTGGATCAAATGAAAGATTCCTACGGAAGTCAGTGAGTAGATGTGGTAGTTGCTCAGCATATATATATTTATTTATGAAATGCATTGTTTTCAGTAAGATTGAATTAAGCTTGCATTCATGTAATTGATTCTGCAGAGAAAAAGAAACCAGAAATAAGAATTTTTCTTGAAAATAGAAGAATGGTTAAATAATTAATGGATCACACCTTGGTATCCCAGTGCGTTTTCAAGAAACATGTCATAAAGCATTCTATAAGGAAATCCTGTATAGACAGAAATGAAGGTTAATGATTTTGGATAAAAATTGTATTCAAACCTGTAGTAATTAACGTTTTATATTATTGCATAAGTAAGTCCAAACCCCAAGATTTCTCAGGAAGTATTACTCTAAAGTTTCCACATATCATACACATCTTTGGGGTTGAAAAATGTGTTTCCATGGTGAGGAAGCGTGCTTTCATGGAGTTTTTGTTTTCAACTTTTCATTACAAACTTTATTCTAATAGAATAAAATAGAAAAAAATATATTACAGGAAAAGTGTAGACATCAACACTTCGTCGGATACAGAAGTTATACGAACTTTTGAATCAACAGCAGCCATTAAAAAATTCAGAAGCTTCAAATGAGTAGTGCAATGGTATAAAAACTAAATCAACAAAACCAAAATCAACAGGAGTCAAGCGCGTCCATATTTTGATGCTACGCAAACGCTCTCACTTGTTTACAGCCCTGGGTTGTTTACAGACCGTCCTGTCCTCTGCCAGAGCTCAGAGCTGGCAGACACCTGATCTGAGAGCTGTGCAGTGATGCTGGCACGGTGCTGTCTCCAAACTAACAGTGCCTGCTCTCTCCTATCATCCCTGAAGTGTGAGGTGGGGGAAACAACACCCAGCCAGCCTAATGGGCAGCTCTGAGCTCCACCAGCCCAGGCAGGACTCACTTCCTCCATGGCCTGAGCACAGCTGTGGCCTGCCTGTGTCCCAGGGAATGGCTGGGGAAAGGACAAAATCGTTCCCACAGGAGATGACATTAGACGGGGCTGAGGCTGTCGTGTGGGGAAGGAACTGCAGTCTGCTGTGGCGGGAGTCCTGCTCTCTGTGCCTACACCATTTGTGGAGGGAGAGCAACAAAAACTTGGTGCTGTTGTAAGATGGATGTTAGAAGCTCACTGCTTTCCTGATTATCCTTCCCTGAAAGTTCTGTGCTTATTTTAGCTGTCTGTAGCATTCTGTCGGGCTCTGCATGGAAACCTCACAGGTGAGGACAGTAGGGTGAGGCTCGTGTCCCATTTCCTGCACAGCATCCCCTGTTCCTTTTCTCATTTATCTGGCTGGTGTAGGTACCAGTTCTGAAGTCTTACCAGCTGAAGTTAGAGATGATCTAGGATGTCACTAGCGAGACACTGATGGTCTTTGCTCACTTTGCTTAACAGATGTTTTCTCTCCTCATGTGTGAGATGCCCTCCCCGTAGCTGGCACTGTCACAGAGAATGGACACTGTACACTTTCATATTTTGTCCTTACTGTTCAATGCCTCAATCTGTGCACTCTCCCAGGGAGTTCTGACTGCTCATGGAGGATTAGAGGATTCCCTGCGGGTTCTCAGTTGCCCATCCTCGCAGGGGTAGGTTACAAGCTCCACATTTCTCTTCAGACAACCCTTATATCTGAAGATGTGCCATTGTTCTGTGGGCTGGTTCAGCACACAGAGTTGTGTGAGTTAATTTAAAAAGGCAAAGAAAATCCTGGAAAGACATTCAGCGGTGTCACGCACCGAAATGCTGCTACACTGTGTGAATCACAGGGCACCAATATCTTTGCTGGAATGAATCAAAGTAGCTCTGCCTTGTTATGTTGGAGTCATAGTCAAGCCCTTTCTCATATTTCAATTCCATTTTGTATCCCCTGTGGTTGTACACAAATTCCACGGTTGAATAAACAGACTTTGGTGATGATTACTTGGAACCTTGGGGGTTAACAGCGTTCTTAGCCTTTTCCCTAATTGGTGTTTACTTTCTTGATGCCTTTCCACGTGCATGCTATAAAATATTCCCCAGAAAGAGTTTTGCCCAGTGCCAGGATGTTATGCTTTGTAGTAGATGAAATTCCTTGACAGAAAGTTGTGAAATGCACCTGTTGTAGTGCGGTGATAAAAGTCTGTAAAACAATACACCAGCTACAGGGCACAGACACCAGGCTGAGAAACGGTTTTGTGTGCTCAAAGAGGGCTCTGCTCACACTTCAAGGGAAGTGCATTTGGGTGATTCCACAAAGGATTTTAACATTTGAGTCTACACCACTAAAGGGAGATCCTCATGGGGAAGAGTTGGCCTGGATCTATGAGGTAGTGTGGAAGAGAAGGCAAGCACAGAATTGAAACTTTGGCATTTCTGTGCTATATCATGAATCTGAAGAGGTGGGCTGTGGAGAGCTCAGAACAACTACCAACCTACTTCTACCTGAGATGGCTGAATCAGTCAGTTCCAAATAAAAACCTTCCTGTGTCCTGCAGCAGTTTACCCCACTTGCAACACAGACACAAATAGCAGCTCAGATCCCCACAGCTGCGAGGCTGTAAATCCATGCTCGTATTTGTGCAGCTCTCGTCTCTTGTTTGTGCTGAGAAGAGATATTGGCTTTCAAGAAGGATCTCCTACCCCTCAAAGTCATTGGTATGGAGGTTAACAACATCTCTAACATACTCTGTACCCTCCTTAAAAAACTGGACTCTGAGCTGGAGCTGGAAGTCAAAGCCCAATCCTAATTCTCTTAGTGTGGAAGGATGTGGCTTTGCAGACTGGTTTGATTATGAACAGTTCTTGATGAGCACCTCTTCTGAGTTCTTGTGGCATCCTCTACCAGCACTCAGCAAGGAGGTCCAAAACCACAGCAGAGATCTAGACAGGTGAATCACAGAACCACAGAATATATTGAGCTGGAAGGGATGCACAAGGATCATTGAGTCCAGCTCCTGGCCTTGCACAGGACTGTCCCCAGGAATCACACCACGGGTCTGAGAGCAATTGCTAAACACTTCTTGAACCCTGTCAGGCTTGGTGCTGTGACCACTTCACTGGGGAGCGTGTTCCAGTACCCAACAATCCTCTGGATGAAGAACCTTTTCCTGACATCCAACCTTAAACCTCCCCTGACACAACCTCAGGCCATTCCCTTGGGTCCTGTCATTGTCACCACAGAGCAGAGATCAGTGTCTGCCCCTCCTCTTCTCCTCACATGGAAGTTTTAACTGCAGTGAGGCCTCCCCTCAGTCTCCTCCAGGCTGAACAGGCCAAGTGCCCTCAGCTGCTCCTCATACAGCTTTCCCTCAAGGCCCTTCACCATCTTTGTTACCCTCCTTTGGACACTCTCTAATAACTTCATATCTTACATGGTGGTGACCAAAGCTGCACATAACACTCACTGGGTTTAGGGTTGTAAACCTATGGGACAATGAGGCTTCCTTCTGGGGGTTGCAATTAAAAATGTCCTCATCTTGTCTGCTTCCCAGCTTTCAGAAAAAGTGGCAAAGGTCCTAGGGAATGCACACATAAGGAGATCACTTTCTTCTGTCAGGAGAGGAACTTGGAAGTGTCACTTGGAAGGTGAACACACCAGCTGTGAAATAGAGATTTTTGCCCCCAACAAATTAGCCTGTGCTAACTCGTTGCACTGTGAGCTTGCATCTAAAATTCAGGAACAGAAGAGTCGTTGTCTGGCTGCATAATTTTCTTTAAATGTACAGGTGGAAGATATTTCTGTGCAAATAAAAACATTGCTCATAGGCTGAAAAACCACATAAGGAAGAAAACAGTATTTATATGTTTATTTGTGATTTATTCAATAGTGATTTTAGTCTGTGATCTTATCCAAATATAGACATGTGTATAATCTGTCAAGATACTTGTTGCTGCCCCTTATAACTGATGCAACCCATTCACAGGCTCTACCTCCTTTCATATTAAACCCCAGCTCTAACTTAGAGTTAAAGCCACCTCTTCCTACACACTCTTAGAGCACACATATAGTTTAGAGGAATACAGGTTTAACCAAGCTTCACATTAAAAAGTGAGAAGGGAATGCAAAGCTTTAACAAATGTGCATGGTCTAGAGTTTAAGAATCCGCCCCAAACAAGACTGACTGAAGATTTTCCAGCGAGGCTTTTTTTTGACAGAAAGCTGGATCTAGTTGAAGGATGTCCCTTTAATTTCTCTACCCCCTCTGCCCCCAGCAATATTTGATTTCCATGGAATTTTGCCTTGCTGAAAAAGTGAACTATCTCTCTATTCTCCAGACCTCTGTTTAAAAATGATGTGCTGTCAGTTATAATTGTGGCTGGGGGCTTTGCACTACTGTTTACTCTTTGGCTCTGGGCTCCTTTCATTATCCTCCACATGGGGGGATTCCTTGGATGCACCCTACCAACTCAACACGAGGCAGAAGTCCCATGAAAGAAATAATCTCTCTCCTTGTTCCTTGCGTGTGTCTTCACTCCTTCATCTCTCTGGCTTCCAACCCTTTGGCTTTTATTTCTCAGTCTTGCTCCCTGATTTCTCATCTCTCACATTGCACAGCAGCTGTTTCCCTGTCATGCTGCCTCCTAACAGTAGGGAGATCACCAAGAACAAGACTGTTTTCTTGGCTTGATGGTAACTCCAAAACAAACAAGCCAAATCATTGTTTAAAAACTGTGTAAATAAAAGGATATTCTGAGTATTTTTTTTCTGAAATTCTGAGAAACTGAAAAAACAAACTCTTGATAGATGAAAGTATTTCTCTTGGCCAGATGGGACACAATTATTCTGGATGCACATGAGGTTTTTCATACTGAATTTCAACACTTATTTTTCAATCAAAGTGAAGGAAATTGTTTAATTAAAAGTGGTTTCAGACACAAAAACTTCTGAACTGTCATTTTGAAAGATGTTTCAATAAGTTTCCCTTTTTCAAATAAATCTTTTTCGTGAGAAGACTTTACCAGAAAAGAAAAGAATCTTTTAGATGTCTCTGTCCCTGCCTCCTTACCTTGAACAATGAAGCAAAACTGCAGAAAAGCTAATTTATTATGGCTTTATTGGTATGCAGGGGCAAGCAGGCTCCTTGGACTCCATTTAAGTGCTTGGTATCATGATTGATGTGGCAGGGCTGGTAAAAGAACCAGAAATAGCCATCAGGAAGCTGGAGGAGATGACCACTCCATCTAATTAATACAGAGCTAGTGTGATGTGCTGCTTGAGTATGTGAGTCCATTTGGCCTCAAATATTGGATTATGTCAGTTCCATGCACCCAAAATGTGAAAGAATGAGGAATTTTGGGATTTGGATCTCAGAATACATTCCCAGTATCTTCCATTCTAGTGGTACTTTAACCTGAGGCTGAATTCCTGCCTCTCTGGAGTCAATGGGAATTGTGATCAAACTCACTTTTAGCTGAACTAATTTGCAGGATTTGGCATCAAAACCTGTAGTTCATGATTTCAGTGAAGCAGAGTATTAAGTTACTACAAATGGCCATTTAAAAAAGACAAATGGAAAAGAATACATCTCTGTGGGTTGTCAAACTTGCCTCATAGTACAGACTTCCAGGTTAGACTAGAACTATATTATCTCCAGTAAGACAAAAGCAGAGAATTTTTCTAATGGTTTTTGAAAATTGGAGATTGACCAGTTATGTGTCTTCACATTTCATATAGAAATGTCATAATTTGATTATATATGAATTTCCTTGCTCTTTTTTTGAATGAAGTTTTAATGATTCTTTGGAAGCTCGGTACTTTTGTATTAAGTATCAGTTTGCATTTTGGACATCCTTAAGGTATTACCAAAACTTACAGCTAACCTAAAACGTTCAGTCACAACCCTTTAAAAGGATGGCTCCTATTTAAATTATGGCTGTACTGTGATTTTACCAGGATGAAATGACAGATGTTAAGCTATTCCAAGGTGGACTCCATAATTGCACCTCTTTATATCAGGCTAGTGATTTTCATTAGCTTAATAAAAAGATATTTTAGCATTGAATACTTTCCAGAAACTGTTTAATGGATTATCAAAAGCAACTTGGTTATGGCAAAACCAATGGCAAGATTCAATATAAACATCAAATGAGCCTGATCTTATATTGGTAGGAATCAAATTCCTGGAGGAGCAGTACCACAAATATGTCAGTCTCTGCAGTGATGCCCAAATTCCACATGATGATATGCATATGTTGCATTGTGGAGAAAAGTTTAACTTTGGTCATGAATACTTCTCCCTGGTCATGCTCTAAGTGCATTGAATTGCACATTGACCCACAGGCCTACTAAAAAGAGGAATTCTTTTAAAGAAAAAAGCTATAACACGTAGTTTCTTAAAATGTGGCAGAGATAGGATTTATATAAATCTACTGCTCTCTAGAGTTTAGTTTCATAAGAAAGAGGAAACACATTTAATGTAGAATGAAAACCTGGAAATCTGAAATGTCTTCCAGGACTGTCAGTCCTGGACATGATTTCTGGAGCTGCATCCAGTGCTGGCCTCACGGTTGTCCCTATCCAAAACATTCATTGCAATTTACTGAAGGTCTCTCTGTCCCTGTGCATGAAGGCTGACAATTAATATAATTCAATATGCTGCCATTAAATAGCTGACTGAGAAGGGCAAGCATTTCTATATACATGGCCTAGAACAAAAGCAAATTTCTTTTTTGCTGATACTCACGCTCTTTCCAATGGTGTTCCAAAGACAGTCCCCACTCACTCATCCAGACACGTGTTGTACTGATATCACTGATCTGTGAACTGGCATTTATGATAAAATTGATTTTCATATATCTCATCAGCATGGCAAACTTCCCATTGGCTATAAAGCTCAAAGATTTAAACATTAACCAATCTTTTATTTCTGAATTTGTCATGAGAGGAATTTTAAAATATGATGAGAAGCTTTTCACATCTCAGGCTAGATCTTAAGTGCAGGAATATATTTTTATGTTTTCTGGATCAGCCCCATGGTACAGCAGTAATTTATGGTGTGACTAAATAGTGAGAATAGAAATAGACAAGCTGTGACTCACTTTCAAAAAAATATTTGTTGTCTGACATATGACCTAAAATTTGCCCAAACAATTTCCTGGCCAGGGGCCATATATGCAATATCTGAAGCTGAAGATATTTTATTGTAATTTGTAGCAGTGGGAGGGGAAACCTGGGTTTATGATGGAAACAATCCTAACCACAGTTATGGTAGAGCTGCCACTGTCTCATTACAAACTGCCATTTTTTCCATATTAATTTTTACTTTTCTTTTTACACCCTATACTCATAGGAGGGAATCACATCTGAATCTGTGCAAATATTTAAATGAGCTAAGTTTCTTTCTATCAGTTTAATTTGAGTTTCCTTCAGCACCCATCTCCAACATACGTGTTTAGTGCCACTACAAAATATCCACAAGCTGCTCCTGTGAGTTAGCAATTACTGTCTCCTGAATAGATATTCAATGTAGAAAGAGAGTGTAATAATTATATTCTTTCACCTTTGGTTTCCCTGCTTTTCAGAAAAGGTGAGGGAGAAAGGGATGTGTTTAGAAATAGATGTGTAATTTGTGGGGCATTTGGAGAACCTTGTTTTCCTGTGTGGAGCAGGGTTTAGGTCTGATTTTTAATCTAGACTGACTGCTTCTTCAAGATATCTTTACAATGTTCCCAGCCATTTGATTTCTGAAAGAACCAGCTTCACTGGGATGCTTCATTTGTTAAAACTGAGATTTTAAAGTTACTCTAAAGGACCTGGAACCTGTGTGTGGGTGTAGTCACCTGGTCTGCCACCAAATTAACAGGGAGTGCTCGCGGGGCTGTAATGGTCATAGTGGAGTGATGCCTGTTCTGACATGTGAATATGCTCCTGCAGACGGGATCTGCAGAACCTCTCTCTATCAGCCTCCAAGGAGAAGTCTTTTGGCTGAAAACATTTCTAAATCAGAAACACTGAGCCTCCAGGAAGGCCTCTTCCTTCGTTTTGTGGTTCTGATGCACCTTACCTCGAACCAACCCCTCAAATGTGAGTTTTATAGTTTAAAGAAATTTATCAACATAATTTTATAACAACCGCATGTATAACCTTGTCAGAGGCGGAGCTGCATTATCTGGTTTATGTCATTTAGTCTACGTCTTATTGGGCTTAGAGGATTCTGTTGCACTAGAAGCAGAACTGTTGTGATAAGTGCAGGTAGAGACAGATACTGAGCAGCATCCTTTGAGCCTATGTCTATACTAAGAACTGTAGATTAGCAATAAATATGTTTAAGCCTTTATGTGCTATAACATCAACATGCAACCTTCTGCACGATATCATTTCCTTGAAACAAAAATAGAATAAGCTTTTTCCTTTCTTATTCTCTTCTATAGATTTTTCCTCCACATATTTTATTAAATGTAATATCACAATCCCAATATTCTTTGAAATATATTTAATCTATGTTGGGTTTTTTTTACCAGATATTCTTTCACTTCTAATGGCTTGTATTTGTTTCTTTCTTCAGGTAGAATATTTGTTAATTTTGCATTATTTCCCACCTCAGATGGCCAGTGATTCATGGAAATCACACACATCACCCACCTGTCTTGTATGATCAAGCACAAGAATTCATGTCTTGTTTGTCTTAGAGCAAAGTTTGCATCTCACTAGTTGCAGCAGAATTTCTCTGCAGCCTCCATAATCCTTTAATTTTGTCCAGTTCTGGTTTAATTCTCTTGGTTTCTGTCATGAAAATTTGCCTCATCATAATAGCATGAGATAATCCCCATAATCTTTCTCAAAGTACTTCTTCTCCCCACACCTACAGAATACTACTTGCCCTAATAAGTTTTACTGTCCCAATTTTATAGGTGGGAAATTGAGGTTGTGTTTAAACTTCCTATCCTAGCTGCTAAATAAGCATCAAGGCTGCTTTCCACTGGCTGTAGAGGGAACCAGAATTTGGTGGTGTTGGAGCCTGTGTAGTTAAAATAACTCCTTGCTCTGGAACCAGGATAGATGTCTAAGACTGCTGCAGCTGCAGTGGTTGTAGAGATGAAATGTCTGTCTTCATACTGAATACTGAAACTCAAACCTCCTCAGTGCAGGGGACCTTCTGAATTCTGTGTGGTCACTGGGCCAACTCTCCATGGTCTCTTGGAGCTTGAAGTGCTGAGAAAGAGCAGCACAGGCGTGGGGAATACATGTGTGGGTCTGGCTTAGAGCACACAGACGTGTTGGAGTGTCAGCAGAGCTGGGAGCCTCATCCAGCCCCAGCTGGTGTCTGTGAGCTGCCCTAGCTCACCCTGACAGGTCAGGAAAGTCTGCCTGGCTGCAGACCAGGAGTGGATATTCCTCTGCTGACTACCTGGCCAGCTCTGACCTGAACAATGTGCTCCATGGGGCAGAAAGCAAGGCCAAAACACATCCTTCTTTCTTCCTGCTCATGTCAGACCTGGTTGAGCCATCCTTGTGACAGACACACTGAAAGCCACATGATGGGGAGTTCTTCCCTGTGGTTCATCATGTGTGCTGCTGCAGGCTGCAACCCTGCCCAAGCTGCTTCTCATTCTAATTGTGCAACCACTTTACTGGATGTTTTCCTTGAATCCCTGTTTAGATTGCTCCAAATTCTTTTAGCTGATTCACCCCAGGACTATTATCAGGATAAAAAGAAGGTATTCAGGGAAAACGGGAGGAATTTAAAGCAGTCAGTGTAAATGTGATTTAGGCACACAATGAAATACTGTGGGAAGCCTGGAGTGAGAGCAGATCAATGATGGCATCCTCCAGGAGGAGAGGGCTTAGAAGAATCAAAGCCCAAGTTGTGCACACAGCTTTGTTGAGTTTTAAGATGTGTAGTCCCACCCCAGTTCTGCATGTGTTGTGGGGGTAACCCCCTTGTCTTTAACAGTGTGTTGTTTCTCAGCTCCAGGTTATGATAAAGGCTTAGTGTAGAGACTTCAGAAATGGAACTGTTGAAATCTGTAGAGGTGCTGCACTGTTTTGTACACATATGCCTGCACTTTGCCAGCACTTTCTATATAAATGATTCCCAGATTTCCAATTGTATTTTGTTTATAGACACGTTTTGCTTATCGTAAATTGCATATGGTTTTACCTCTAGCTTTGGGTCTGATCCTTTCACAACGAGTTTGGCCAAGAAAAAGAGTAGGTGATCCACTATTTGTTAGCAGTTCATTTCATATATAAATATATATATGTATGTATGTGTATAGATATAGATATATCTCTGTGGGATTGATACTGGGAGGTGCTGAGCTCTCTTAATCTCTTGTGAAGTCAACAGGAGTTGAGGGCACTCAGCACTTCCCAGAGGTGGTCAGAAAACAGCAGTTTTGGAGAATCTCTTGCTTGAGTTTTGCTATCTGAAGTACCAAAAAAGAGATAAGCTTCTTAAAGCCTTCCTTAAATGCTGGCACCTCGAGATTGTAACTGTTTATGTTTTACCACTTTTTCACATGCAAAATGTGTTGCATGTTTTTTGTTGGAGTTTTAAGGATCAGATTGATGAAGGAGAGTTCAGAGCCAGACGTACAGCATGAGAGACAAAGGTTTAGTAATGAGTTCAAAATTTACAAAACACAGAAGCAAATATGGCTTTAATACATGATGTGACCCTTTATAAGGCTTGAAATTACTCTTCAAAAATCATTCTGGCTTGACTTCAGAGCCGAGTGGATTGTGGGATACCACAGATTGACTTTGAGTAGTGGGTTGGTATTGCAGGAATTTTTTAATTTCCTGTAACTCACAACAATTTTCTTCCAGTTAGACCTTATCCTGCTGCAGAGTATTTACTGAACAATTTAGTACAGTGTATAAGCCAGATCAGAGGCACATGCATGCACTCATACGCTTACACACACACACAGAGTAAGGAAAATTAAAGTATTAATAGTGAAATTTGAAATGATCAAAAGAGAAAGGCTCAGTGTGGTGATGTTTACATTTTAATGTGCATAATACATTTAATATCTAACTAGTGATGTAAGGGGGAAGAGGAAACTTCGGACTGAAACAGATTTTTTCTATTTTTAAGAAAATAAAAATTGTTCAAGGTGCATTAAACAGAAAATAATTTGGGAAATACTGGTTATTATCATTTATAACAGTCTGTTAGTTATTTCTTCAAACACATTTTCAGAAACTCTCCAAAGATACTCAATTTGCACTGTTTAAAAATTAAAGAAAATTCCTTAAACTGATGAAGCTGCTTATGTATTTTTTTTACCAGTAAAGCAGCACTAAAAGGATCCCTGTAGATCAAGGGGAGAAATATTTCATACCACAGAACTTCATGTACTCATTTCATTTCAGTGGTCTCCCAGGTATTGCAGGACAATTAATAAAACATATTTGAAATTTTAAAATACAACCTAGAAGGTCTGTTATAACAAACCCACTCACTCTGGATGATAGCAATGTATTTGGGTAACTGGAACTACAGATACAGATTTATATCTACTATTGGTTTAAAAAGCTTGTTGCTGTTCTATTGCAGCGCATAGACATGTATTGTTAAAAAAAAAATTACCAAGAAATCTAACTTGCAAGTGATTTATATAGGCACACACACACACACACACCATGCTCATGTATGTGAATTTAAGGCAGGTTTTATCCCTTAACTAAAATCTACTAATGTTCAAGGAAAGCCTTTGCAAAAATTGTAATTGAGTTTGCATCGGGCCTAGAAGGACTGGGAAGTGAGGAGTGCATAAAACATCTGTATGTTATGATGAAAATATGATGTATATTATCACCATAATACTGGAAGGAGAATGAAAAGGGGGACTGAAAAGGAAGAATAAATACAGTATTTTTTAAGAAAAAGCTTTCTTAAAATTGGTGATAGTAACAATGGTACCTGGCATGGAAATAAAAAATCAAAATGTAAAAAAAGAAAAGTCTGATTCCCCCAAGTGAAATAATTTCATGTTTCTTTAACTTCTGGATGCCAAATAGGAAGAGATCATAACCTGTAGCATTTTAGAAAGCAGGATGTATGATGGGATTTATTAGTAGAAACAGAGTAAATAATACTTATTAAATTTCAAGGTAACTTTATTTTCTGTTACCTACCGGTGGAAAAGTCTCTTTTGAAATAACACTCATTAGAAATTGAAGGTTATACTGGCAAAACAGACTTGAATCCTTCAAAAATAGCCCCTAGTAAAAGTCATAGAAAGATCTGAAGCTAAGCCTATGACAAAAAAAAAAGAAACTTAATATGCAGGGAAAGTTTTTAATATGTGAGCCAGACACAGAAATATTGCTCCTCTTTGAAATGAGCAAGAATTTGATGAAACACTGAAGGGTTTCCTATATTTTACTTTATTGGACAGCAACAAGTAACTCAATGAAAGTATATCCTATAATAGCTGAATGCTCCTCGGTATCAGCTCAGTGCTTTAACAAGCACATTTCCCTGCAACACAGAAATATTCCCAAGTGGCATGAGCTGTGTGCAAATTGCACCCTCAGTTCTTCACCTAAACCCCAGCTGGACTCCTTCTATTGACTTAACGGGGCTTTGGATCAGGCTCCAAAATAATGAAGGGACAAATCCATTGAAGTCTTTATTTATGTCTAGATTGTTTTCTCTCATCAAAGGTTCCCCCGAGGCTCTTCCTCCTGCATTCTCCTGTGCAGAGTTTGCGCCTCCCCGTAAATCAAGCTACATCTCTGCTCCCTGGAATCTCATAGATGAAGCTGGGATTTGGCTCCTTTTTGGTCCTGTGGACTCCTTCACAGCTGCTCATATTCCTCTTAATTCCTGGAGCTGCTCAATCAGTGGGTTCTTGCCTGTTGCAAGAACTGCCATAACTAAAATACCAGAGTGTCTAAGAAGAATCAGTGAAAAAAAAAAAAAAGTCTTTAAGCTCCAGTAGTGCCAAGCAAAAAGGAAAAAATAAAGGGCTGTTTCTGCCTCATTTTGGACATGTATAAGGTCCAAGAAGAGTGAAGTCTTTGGATCTACCTTGACTTCTCTTCCCACATGGATGGCCTGGTATCTTCACTTGCCAAGACAAGCGCTGTTTCATCATTAGAATGTTAGAAAATGATGTACCATCCACTTGGCCACAGAAATCCAGGGATTTTTTGCATCCAGGCCAGATTATGGTCTTTGGCTGTACATGAAATGGGTAGTTATCCTGCTCCAGGCTATGATCCCTACGCCCATTCACATGTACAAGGTCACTGTCCAATGGATTCCAGTTTTAGGCTGTGGTCCTAATCTCTTAATGTTTTAGCAAATTATCCCACAGTCCTGCAGAGTGTAAGGTGAATACACATCTAGGAATCATTTTGATAAATGCATCCGTTTAGAGACAAAACAAATCACGAGGCACCTGAGATCTGGAGACAGTGCTTTTTAAGAGGTCAAATTTAAATTCGTTTGAAAAATCAGGTAAATCCAAAATTTAAACATGTTTGGAAAACATTTCAGGACTTTCTTCTTTCATAAGGAATTTTGTTGTAAATGGTTGGCACGGTGTTGACTCGCCCTCTAATTCTCAAAAACCCCACCGAGTTTACATCCGTTTCTTCCCATTGCTGCTGGATTTGTTCAAGGAGGAGGAAATGTATGAAAGATATAATCATTAATTCTGCAGGGAAAGCACTGTGATACCACAGTGGTGCATAACACATGTCTTGGGAATTTCCCAGAAGTAACTTTTGGTTTTGCTTGGCTAAATTCTCAGTGATCTCCTCTTCTTCCACAGGTGAGTTTCCTAGGGGCAGTCTGGTATAAATCTCCTCCTCCTCCATTTACACAGTTCTTGTGTGAGATGACATATATGCAACATAGGTCCTAAAAAAATCAGATCTGATAAAGTCCTGTGCACTGTGATTTTAGCAATCTTCACATGAGCCACTCAGTGTATCTGAAAGACAAATGAGAACAAGGGAAAGGACTGTCAAATAGAGAAAGACCAGAACATCGAGCTTCAAAAGAGGGGCTGGCCTTGTGCATACGGCCCTGCATAAGGAGTCAGGCAATCTGGATTCAATTCCCAGCCTTTCCACAAATCTTCGGTGAAAGTAGAATAGTTTTTGTTTTTTTTTTTTTTCCTGATGCTCTTCGTGAGATATTCAAAAGCATCTGGGATGTTCCCTGCTTTTCTCTAGCAGGGAAAGGGCAGGAGTATTATCAGCCACGCTAACAAGTCAATTTGACAGGTCACTGTTGGATGAATAAGCTGCTCCTGATGACAAGTGCACCAGCTCACTTATGGCTGCAGAGCTCTTGGAGGGTTCACTCATCAAAGCATTTGGTTACAATCACTCCCTTTGAGTTATTTAATCGGTGTCTCCTGTCAGGCTGCCGTGCCAGGCCAGGAGACTGAAAGGATGTAGAAATAGATGACCAAAACAGATGACAATTCTTAATTATCAAGCTGTATATTTAGTTCTGAGGAGTCCCCAAACAGTGGAGGGTCAGCTTAGTGATCACACTGGAGCTGTGCTTCGAGTTTGGTATTTTAAGCAAACTCTTTCAGCCAGCGGCAGGTTCACAGTCAGGGAACAATGGGAGCAGAGACTGCTTCACATTTCTTACATACCAGTGATGCCAATTTATGAATTCTTCTATAAATCTCTGGAGATACAAACCATCTGTAAAGAATAAAAAGACAACAACATTTATGCATTTGGTTACACATAAGAGGAGTGAATATGTTTTGTTTAGACAATTCCCATGAATTCCAGTCTCAAGAATCACTGACAGTGCGTCTTGTTTATGAGTTTTAAATAATGACAGCAAAGCAGAGTTTCCAGATAGCTATACAAAAACATAGATTAATAAGTGACTGCCTTCCTGTTTGTTTTTGTTACTGTGCCTTTTA
The DNA here is from genome assembly GCA_013397795.1 of Orthonyx spaldingii. NCBI lineage: Eukaryota > Metazoa > Chordata > Aves > Passeriformes > Orthonychidae > Orthonyx > Orthonyx spaldingii. The sequence continues at coordinate 143,671 of VZTJ01006683.1, forward strand.
AAGGGACAAGTTACACCCTATTTGAATACGCTAGCGGCTGAGCAGAAATAAAAGAGCTTATCTGCTAATTTAATTTTATCTCCTAAATCAAAAGCAGTTATTATAGGAGCATCAGTTAAGTCTTAATTATATGTTTTTGCTTCTTGAAACTCCTTCACGGAAGAAGTAATAAACAATGAGGTATGCAACGGACTTAGGGTATTTTTCCAGGTCTTCTATCTTCCTTTGACCTTGGAGGTTACGTGTACAAAATATATTGCAGGATTAGGCCTGAGAAAATTAGGTTTTGTCATTTTTAGTGATACTTAGACGAATTTGCCATTGTATGGGTATTATTTTTCAATGCTTTGCCAGGTTTCAGGGACAGAACCTATCTTTTACTCCTCCTACCATGTCTAAACTGAAAAAGACGGCCTGACATCTGATTGACAAGGTAACAGCATTACCACATGATCTTTTCTTAACCTCAGAAAGGCAAAAAAAGGAAGATGAGGTAAAGAAAAACCATTTAAGGCCAGGTTAAAATCAGTTTGGAACTTGCTTCTAGAGTAGTGCTTGCTTAGCCTGAGCTGACACAGAAGTTCTGAATTGCTTAATGGTATCAATGTACTTTAAAAGAAATTATTTTATAAGACAGCTTGGCTCATAGCAGAATTTATCTCTTCTCAGTCCTTTAGTCCGTCCTGCAGCTTTGCTGCTTGTAGAAAATATGGAACCACTAATAGGCACAACTGGGGAAGGATCTGGAGCACAGGTCTGATGAGGAGTGTTTGAGGGAGCTGGTGGAGCTTAGCCTGGAGAAAAGGAGGCTCCTGGGAGGACTGATCACTCTCTACAACTGACTGTCAGGAGGGTGGAGCCAGGTGGAGGTTAAACTCCCAGGTAACAAGTGACAGGATGACAGGATCTGGCCTCAAATTGCACCAAGGGAGGTTTAGATTGGATATTAGGAAAGATTTTTTCACTAGAAGAATGGTCTAGCTTTGGAACAGGCTGCCCAGGGCAGTGGTGGAGTCACCATCCCTGGAGGGATTTAAAAGATGTGCAGACATGTCCTTTGTGGACATGGTTTAGTGGTGGGCTTGGAATTGCCGGGTTAATGGTTGGAGTTGATGACCTTAGAGGTCTTTTCCAACCTAAATGGTTTTATGGGTCTGTGATCCTACTTCTCTGATGGGAAAGAAGAGATGACTTGTTATCACATCTGTGCTACTTCTAATAATGGTCAAACAGCCTGAGTTACTGGACCTCACAATAATTTTCCCTAATTTTTCACCTACATGCAATACCCTTCCATCCTCACACCAACAACTTGTAATTATACAGCTGCACTGGTGTTAGCACCACTGTGAATTCTGCCAGGTTGTCTTTCCATGCAGACTAAGATGTGAATCAAAGTTGGTACATTTTATTTTAATCTTTGCCTCAGCTGTATATATAGAACCACTATAATTACTCTCTGCAAAACACACTGTCTCGTTGCAAAAAAATTAGACATATTACTTTTCCTGCTCTCAGCTCAGGAAGACAGGGAATAAGCTCAGGGATCAGAGTGTATTATCACATGTAAACCTCGAGGAGTGGATGTAGACTTCAGGTTTTTGTGGTGTGTAGGGCAAATTCCCATTAATCCTTAGAGCTGTGTGGCTTGCAGCGTGGTAGCTTTCTGATCCTTTTGGTCAAGAAGCACTTAGGTCTGAGTTACTCTGGAGACTGATGTCATGACTTAGCCAAGGAGAATTAAAAACACTGGTGTGAAGATCGGCTGTGAAGGCGAGGATATCCACGGGGGTATAGATGTCACGCCATGAGAAAAGCAGCAGAATGGAGTCTTTGCTGTAAGGAATGACCTGGAAATCCAAGGCCATTAATGTGAATTTGAGATCAGCTTTCCACAGCTTTACCAAGGCTGTAAAAAGGACAAAACGCTTGGGGCCACGCAAGAGTGCAGATGTTAATGAAAACAAAAATCAGAAGTTGAAGCATAACCAATTTAATGCCTGTCCGAACTTGTACATGAGATATCCACTTGCAAGGCATGCGGTGAGAGCCTGTGACCTCATTTCCCCTGGCACAGGGGGAGAAAGTGTTATTTTCTCATGCCATCACACAGAAACCGGAAGCTTTTCTTTCCAAGTGATAACTTGAACAGATGCAACTTATTTCCCAGTAATGCAGGCGGCAACATGTGTTGCCACTGCAGTTTGAAATGTCCATTAATTTAACAGTAAATCCCTTATCCCTGTAAAATGAAAACACCATATTCTACATGGACAGAGAAGAGCGTATAACTCTGCTTTTCAGATGTTAGAGCCTCCAGTGGACAATTGTTCACCAATTTCAATTTACACAGCTGGCTGTCTCATCCTGAAAAGATGCCTTAGGACTGAGAAAGCATGGAAAGTAAATTACCATCTCATTCCAAACAACATCATTTCCTTCTCCCCCAGGCTAAAACTGAGGTATGTTAATACAACAATGTTAGGAAGTCAGCCCTGCTTCTGTTGGCACAACATTTGACCTATGAAAAGAGGCCAAAATTTTCTGAATCTGTAGAAACGAAATTTTCTAGATACCAGAATCTTGTTTGTCTTACCTAAAGATGATTATGAGAAAAGGACTGAAGCACACAAAGTAATGGAAGATTTCGTTGCCATTAGAGTGAAAATTAAAACAGCCCTGTCTTGCAGAGTTAAACCATGCAGGCAAAAAATGAAGTTTCTGCTTTATGTTAAAAAAATAACCATATTGAGGATTCTGTTCTCAAGTATTGCCAATTTTTCTTTTCCATGTAATAGAGCAGTGGAAAATACTAAATTCAAGACAGTCCAAATCTGTTTCTGACATTATCAACAGTGGGAAGGGAATAATCTGACTCAGCAAGTTCATTATCGCTAAGTGCACTTGAGCATGCTGAGTTTATAAATTTGATAATGCCTAGTTTATGAGTTTGATTACTGAGTTAAATTATAGCTCACAATAATTAGCCTAATTAATGCTCACTCTACCCCTGTGCTGGAAAAACTACAAAACACGCAGCCAAATACTGATCGTGAGCCACATATGACAGCATGAGGGAGATGGAGCTGTGGCACACACCCATCCCCAGCCCAACATTGCTCTTTTCCATCCTTACTTCACCCCTGTCAGATGATTTGAGCCTTTTTGAATGGTTTTCCAGAACAATGGTACAATAGCAAGGACTCTGGAATCGATAGAGTCTCAAGAAATATTGTAAAGTAATATGATTTTTCTATTCAAGTTTGATGCTTAGCAAAACTTCGAAATCCATCTACAGTTATGTTTTTCTAAACGATCAGAATTGTTTTCCTTCTTCCTGAAAGGGCCATGAGTCAAATAATACCAAAGAGGATGCTATTCCAAGGCGTGTTAGAAGTCCTATGAAAAGTTTGATGCTACTGGGAGGCTAAGTCCCCTCTGCCCTTGGAAATCTCCACCTCCATTCAGAACTTGAGGCACAACATCAGCTATATTAACATATCCTGAGAGGTCTCACTTCTCAAGAAGACCTTACCAGAAGTGGAAGGACCTTTGTTTGTTTTGAGCAGTGCAACCAGAGGTTAGGCAATGCTAAGTGCAGTTCAATAAGGTCTCCTCAGGTGTGGGAATTGACATCCACCCAGCCCCCAAAGTGCTCTCCCTGTCCATCTATAGGCTGAGATGAAGCTGCCAGAGCACAACTGTACAGAAAGACGTGCAAGAGTGATTTTTGCAGATTTTTTTTTGCACATTTTTGCATATCAGGGTGAGACACAGAGAGGATGATCAGCTGGACTAGTGCTGAGAACACATCTCTTAGGAGGGATTGTCACCTAGGTACTGCCCTCAGCCCCGCGGTTTATAGTAAGGTCTTACTAAACAGGACCTTTACAAAATCCTGGGAGCAGGACCTAGGAGTCTCTCCCTCTCTGCCCTCCCTAACTGCCAGGCTATTGCACAAAAATCTGATGTGAGGAGGCAGCAGACACAGCCACAGTAAATACCAGGGACAGCAAAGCTTTTCTGCAGTTCAGCATGGGCTATAGGGGCTGCAGGACTGTTCTGGGGGTGCACAGATCTGCACAAAGCATGTGTAAGGGCTGAGTGCAGGCACTTCCAGGTACTGCCAAGACTAGGCAGGCACTGGAAAAATCATCTTTTTGATCACAATTTTGGACTTGGTTGTCCCTGTGGTGCCTGGGTCCTGCTGTGGACACACAAACCATGTGGCTGAAGCTCACAATTCCTGCAGAACACATGCCTGGATGTCTCTCTCATTCAGCTGATGATCATCCTCTTCTTTTCCCAGACTCCCACGAAAGCGTGAAAAGTGCGGTTATTCATGCACAATGAGGCGTGATCGTTATCATGATTTGTTTCTGCAGATGTTGTTAAAACAAGGCAATATCTGAAGCTCCACAAAAGATGCGCCTTTCTCATGCAAAGCATAACATTCCTAGCGAGTCGAATGCTGTGTCAGAGCTAGGTAAGCCGGAATATTCCAGACATTTTAATGGAAGTGCACACTCCTCCAGTGTGAGACGTATGTTTAGGAGCCAAGGAGAATGCTATCAACAAAAGTCAATAGCTAGAATGGTTCACCATCATCCTAGCAAATGAGGTATAAATTTAAAAACTTTCATTAGCTCTAGAAAGTTTGCATTTATGTTGATTGTTGCTGATATTTAAACCACCTCCTCCCTAATGAGTTTATCTTTAGCCATCTGCAAAACCTTGCCCACGTTTGTGTTGCTATGTAAATAATGTTATAACATAACTCTGTAAATGAAGTCTGAGACTTACACTAAAGAATCAGCTATTGGGAGATATAGAACAGCTTAAATTTTAATACTATCTTCTTGAGATACCTGGCTGTTTCTAGAATCTCTACCTCTTGGTTTTCAACGACATTTTATGAGCAGAGAACCTTCCACTAGACCAAGTTGCTCAAAGCCCCATCCAACCTGGCCTTGAACTAAGAGATTTCTGATTCATCCAGGAGACGGTTTGTTACAATTGCTTTAGGGGTTATGCTCTATGTCCAGATCTTGTTTGGAGTGTGGTAGCTTGACTTGCCTTGTAGTTGTCATTCCATTGGTTCTGGATATTTAAATAGAAAATATAATGGTCCTGAGCTGTGCAAAATAGATCTGAGTGCCCACAGGTTGCTAATAAATTGGGTATTACATGCTGAAAAGGAACAACGGGTTGTTTATAGGGAAACAGGGTACAGCACTGAAATGGAGCATCTTACCAAAAACTATGTAACATTACTCCTTCAATCCATAGAGTTCAGCTCCATATTGCTTCTACTGAGATGTGGGTGGATATGTGCAGATGGAAGTATAAATATGAAGTTTTATCTCCTGCTCCACCCAAACGCTGTCCCTCTCTGTGCAGGCAGCCAAGTCCATGGTTTAGAAAGAAATGAATGGCTAAGCACTCAAAGATCTGCACACTCTGTGTGTTTACATGCTGGGTCTACCAATGTCTAGAAAACCAACTATACAATTCTAACAATTGTTGGAAATCTGGATATCTGATGATCTGAGCTTCCTCTGCTGTAAATTAAAGCACAGTTGCCTTTAAACCAATTGAGTTTTCCAGTCATGCTGAAAATGCGATATGATATCAAAAGGATAATAAACTGCAAAGATATTAAGTGACTTGTATCTCTCTGTCAGATGTGGTCACCAAATCGATTAATTTCCTTCACCTGATATAGGCAGTAACTTCTAAACTAAAACTACATTTCTGGGGATCTTGTGTACAATCCCTTTCCCTGAATATAAAACCAATGAATTAAGAGGGGCCTGGAAACTTTTCCAAACTACGGTGCCTGTTGTGCTCTGATATGTGGTCAGTGATTATGAAATGAGACTTTTGCAAGGATTCCAGGCATTCATGCATTGCACATAACCATCGCCACTGTTTCTAAACTTTTTTTCCCTCAGCCCCACAGAACACAGGATTTTCTTTCTCTCTTTTCTTCCCAGACCTCAGTCCATGGACACCTAAAACCAAATACAAAACATGTAACAGCACAGAGAGTTGTGCAGGCTGAGGCAATTCATGGGACTTTTTCCATAGTTTTTCCTTTGTTGACTGAATCTATTTAACCAATTATTTATCCACGATGAATTTTGGTACCTTTGCAATAAATCCATGTTGTCTATTTTATTTAAATTTTCCTGGCCTCTGACTTTTGATCTCAGAATTTTTTGTGTTTAGCCTCAGACCAGCAGTAATTGTGTTGGGTTTCTAGAGCTCTGTTGGACCTTCAAAGAGAGCCCCTGGTGCTGCTCAGAGGAAGCCACCAGGGCTGCAGGGAGAGCTTCACAAGCAGGTGTTGGCTGCAATCACAAGAGCATTGGCCAGCACTTCCCTTCATGGTCAGCTGGTGCCCTCCAGGGTGTCCTACCAAGGACACTGAGGTGGCAGCAACCGAAGAGCTCCCTCTGGAGTAAAACAACTGTGCTGAGATATGGAAAGGTGATTTTTCTTCCATGTACTCACGAAATGACAATCACATCAATTCCATTGCATGCATCAGTTAAGACAGGAATACCTGCCAGGGAAATGCCTGTTTGGTATCTTTTTTCAAAGTCAGAATGACTGAGTCCGTTTCAGACATGCATGAACACATCTGTACAGGATTAGCCCCATCTGGGCAAGCATCAATGTTCCTACATCACAGGCAGTGGCCGCAGGCACGGATAGACCTGAGGGACTTGCCAAGAGCGACAAGCAGAAGTGTCAGGAAGCTTGTTGGAAGAGACTCTCCATGACCAGAGTCCAGGCAAGGACCAGTGGAGTCACCAGGCCCCTGAAAGTCTGTTTCTGAGAGAGCTCACAAGCGAGATGCCTGTTTCTGTAGTCCCAGGCACAACACCGACCTACAACTGTATCTTCTCTTGTGCAAACAAATGCACCACACAGCTCAGAGGGAAACCCAGTGAAAGGAGGTGTTAACATTGAGAAGATTGATTATTTTCCATCCAGAAGCTGTTCTGTTTCACTATAATTTATGTTTCAGGCCTCTTGTTTCTGTCTGGACTGGGTTTCAAGCAATGCCTACATGATGCTCAAAAGCAAGCCTGGTCTAACTGGCTAGTTTATTTTAATAAAATAAAAAAGCTAAAGCTTTTTTTCTATAGTTTTTGTAGACTGGAGTCCTCTTCTTCTTTATTCTTATTATTACTTCTATTATATATTAAACTTCTGTAATCAATAGTATATACGTAGGGCTATTGTGAGATCATTCATGTTCTGTACTGTCTGGCCAGGCAGAGGGCAAAAGTTTAATGCAGTTTCATCACACTTTATAGTTTAATAAGGTCAGTCACAACTTCATACAAATTCAGATGAACATAACCAAGCCCTTAGAAAGCGATCAGCCCAGCCTTCTAAGGCACCAGAATTGCACAATATTTGGTGCCTGAAGCTGCTCTTTATCCCAGCTCCAAGTTAACGGTGCTTTGCAGTTTTGAAGATCCCATGTTTGGGTCCCTGTTTCTTCCTCAGTCACCTTTGTTTTAATGAATGTGCTTTCATCCTCAAACAGATTTTCCAAAGTCTCTGTCCCTGATTCTGCACCTTGCACTTCTTTCTCTTTTTCTCTGTGGCTCTGAATATTATATCTTGAATTTCAATGTGCCAGGGCCAAGCACTCAAAAGTGAAGCATTCAGGGGGGCTCTGTGGTCTGTTCTCCTCTCAAGGACAGTAAAAGATGCTGTACTTCCTTCCCCTCATTTTATCTAAATTTCATGCTGTGCTCCAAAACATACAAAAGCATCCTTGCCCTGCCTCTGATCTGAATGGTGATGACTAAAATAAATAGGTTATTAACTAGAAGCAGGCACATAGCACAGGCAATTTCAGTCCAAATAATTCAAATCCACCATAGCTAAAAAAAAAGAAAGAAAAGAAAAGAAGATAGAAACCTAAAAAAAGAGTTCCTTTCAGTAGGAATTGCCAGGTTGTCTAAGAAGAGGTGGCTAGTCCAAACTACAATGTCAGAATATACTCATATAGAGTGTTATAGGGATAAATATTGTCAAGACATTATCAGTGTACAATGAACAAGATTTAATAAAGTCAAATGAACCCATCTATCTGTCCTTGCAGATTTCCAAATTTCATACATTAATTTCCATGTTCCTCTTTGACACTGAATTTTTAGGAGGAGAATTAATTCAGAGAAATGGCTCTTAATATAAAATTTAATCATAGCTTTTTCAATAAGTGTGTAATTTTTTTTAAGAAATAAAATGTGATGTGATCTACATTTTTGATTAAACAGGGAAAATGCTTATAGGCTTTATCCTGATAGAGCCTTGATTCCTTAAGCAACACATTATGAGATGTTAATTAAATGACAGTAACGTGTAACACAGCTCCCGTTTTTAATTTATTCAGGCTTCATATTTTTTCCAGACTGAGGGGGTATTCTCACCTTAGCAGCAACACAGCTCTGTGAGAGGCAGAGCTGATGAAACATGGTTTCCTCTAAGATTTGTGGCTGTGGGTTGAGCTCAGCCCTGCAGATCATGGAGCATCCATGGGGAACATGCACCTGCTGCAGCCTTCCCTGGCATGGGGCTCTGAGTGGTGATTTACTAAGACAATGCTAAGGGTGTTTTGGCTGTGCTGTTTAGGGAATTGTGTTCATTGCAGGTTTCTGGACACCTGGAAATGCCAGACTTTGTGGAATGGGTGCAGATCAGAGACACACAGCTCTCTCTAGGCAGCTCTGGATGTAGGGACTCCCTGGGATTTCAGCACATTTATCACTGCCACTGTCAGAAGCATGTCAAAACAGAAAGAACACATCTATTTCACTGGGTGCAATTGCAGCACAAGAACCCCCAGCCAGTCCCTGGTAGCTCTTGTTCCCTAAGTTTTTCTGTTTTTTCCTACAGGAGGGGATCCCTACCAACACTTTCCTCCACTAAACACAACCCTGGCTGGGACTGGTCAGTGTTCCCCCTGTAAAGGCTGCAGCCTCTGGATCCCTCAGCTGGCAGAATATACTTTCTGTGTCACTTCTACTCTGCTGGCAGGTGAGCTTGAACTGACTAGTGACTTTAAAATTTCCAAAGGATCGTTGAAAATGAGGCAAGAAGGGAACACACAGAGCTCGAGAAATCACTTTTTTTTGGGTGTTTGTAAGCCAAATGACCAACACACATCTTTGTTTTTATAAGAGAGCTAAGGAAACATGTTTTCCTATCTTATTTCTGCCAGTTTTATTTATTTTTGTATGTTCAACTGCATTTTTAGGTACTCAGGCTGTCTACACCTCAAACCCTGTCGTTCCAGCACTGATGATACAGGGAGCCTTTGAAATTCAGTCTCCTACCCGTGGCACCGGGATTCAGCAGGTAAATGAACCCCCCTGATTCACCTCAGGTCAGTGAGACCCAATTCCTGCAGGTATTTGGCAGGATGTTGCTCCTTTTGAAATTTATGGGAAATCGTCAGGAAGCTGTGGCTGCCCCATCCCTGCAAGTGTTCAAGGCCAGGCTGGATGGGGTTTGGAGCAACCTGATCTAGTGGAATGTGTCCCTGTCCAAGGCAGGGGATTGGAATTAGTTGATCTTTAAGGTCCTTTCCAATCCAAAGCCTTCAATGATTCTGTGATTCTATGAAAAAAACCCAACAAGAGCACGCTGCTGAACAGATCAAGTGATATGCTCAATGCACTCAAATATGTTCTCAGGGCCACATTGAACAGCAATCTAGACAGAAACCAGAAGGAAATCTTTGGGTAGCCTATGATGATTTAAAAGAAATGTTCTCTTCTTGGAAGCAGTGCCATGTATTAGGTTGGTTGTTAATCTAAATTTCAATATCCTTAATTATGCTAATTTCTTTTTCCTGGCAGATAATTAAAAAGAAGATTTTTAATGAGTTAGATGTCTTAAGATCCTAGAGAGAAGGAAATAATGGGAGAGGGAGGCTGGTGGAAAAGCAAAATAAAACAAAACTCAGATGCATTCAGTCCTACTTTCCCCCCACCATTCAGCAGGCAGATTAATTTCCTGGTGTTGTCCTCTGACAGCATTTTCTGACTGTGTGCATCCATTATAATTATTTGTAGTTTTGACTATGAGATATTTGGGGCAGAGGCAACCTTTTCTCCTCTGCCTGCAGAAGAAGGGGATTCTGGGGTGTAGCTTGCACATTAGTACTGCACAGGAGAAATAAAGCAGGAGAGTTGTTCCTGCAGACACAATCCTGACCCACTTTGGAACTGATCACTCCACAGTACTTTTATCATTACCCGCCAATGTTGTTTTCCAAAGGCTTGGTCTCTGACCTATTTTCCCAGTGATTTCTGTGCTAGTGAGGCTTTTATCCTTTAAATTATTGGATACTTGTTTATGTAAATACAGCACAAGTTTTGCTAACCAAACAAGATTCACTGTTTCTGCTGGCAGGAGACTGTTTTTGTTTGTTAGAAATTGTGGTGTATGTAATAAATACTAACTTCATTTAAAGTCTAATATACCTTTCTGCATTTTTCTTGCATCTGGGACTGAGATGGAGATACTGAAACTAAGAGAAAATGTATATACAGCCTGTGAAACAGTAAACTGATGTGAGAGAAGAGCCTCCTGCAGAGTCTCTAAGCCAGAATTTTGCAGAATACTCAATCACAGATACAAGTGGAGGAGAAATTTTAGGTCAGGGGTTTGGTCATTCTTTTGCTTCCTCTAGTTCTGGAGAGAGCAGCCAGATTTTTTTTCAGCAAAACCCTCCAAAACCCCGGGATAAGCATATCCAGAGCACCCGAGAACTGGCCACGCGCCCTCAGCCCAGTCGTCTCCAGCCAGATAATCCTCCTTACAAAAGCCATTACCTCAACAGGTGCTGGTAGCCCCTGCTGTCTTCTTCATTAAGGGGCCAAAGACCGTGTGATTATGAAAACTAAGCACTCACTTATCCCTAGGTGAAGTTCAACTCGGTGGCAGCGGCAAAGGGCGGCCGGAGGAGGAGGCAGCAGCAGCAGCATCGTGCTCGCTCTCTGGACTCCATCCTGCAGCCCTGTTAACCCAGCACTTTGCACAGCACTAATCCCCCATTCAGCAAAACCCTGCTCAGCTCCAAAGCTTGGCCTGGATTCATTCTGACAGCAGGGACAGAGAAATTAAAAATAAATCTAGGAAAGATACAGAAAATTTTTGAAGGTGATTTTTAGGCAGTGATTTGCTGCATGTAAACAAAGGTGCTTCTTACACAGCTAATTGTTATTCAAGTAATTGTGTATATACATTCATGGATATATATATACGTAAGCATATACATGTACATATCCCTTTCAAAAAAATAAATGCAAGTTGCCCAGAGCTCTCCTTAGATGCAAGTTTCCTGCAGGTTAGGTTAGCTACAAAAGGGAGAGGACCACTAAATAAATAAATAAACAGCTTTGTTCAGTTGTATCTCCAGCAGGGATACGACTGTTCATTATGAATAGGGGCTGAAGGCTTCACTGCTCTGTAGTTTATAAATACTAATGAGTGACATATTGAGAAAAATTGTACCTACAAAAGCAAAGTCTTCTGCCATGCAAATCAGGCCCCAATTCCCCACAGATAAGGATCTTTTTGATGGAACACATGCAAAATCTACAGCTCTTAATTCTTTCATTAGTATTCCAGGCAGACGATTGCCAAATAACAGGGAAAACTGTCTGAATTGCTGTGTCTGAAACCTAATATTGATTTGTTTAATAGTGTCAGGAAGTCAAAATTCACAAATCTCCTGTCGATTGTTTATGAGGCAGTTAGCACAGAATTGGATGCCCCTGCTTAATTAATAACTCATTACTGAAATTTGATTATATGCTTGAATGGTTTAAATGGGCTCTAATTCAGTATCTGCAAAGCAGCGTTGCAACAAAGTAAAATGGATCTAAAAGCTTGTTTTTTAACACTATTGCCGTCTGTATTTCATGATCTCCAGTGGTGAAGAATATGTTGACATAGTTGCAAGGGCAGACCTCGTAGTACATTGTTAATTGACACAAAAATGTGTTGTTCTAATGATGCTATGAACTGCACTACAGCTAAATCAGATGGATACTCCAAGAGAAATCACACTGATTTGAAAAGAGAGGAATCCTAAAGGTAATTTTTTAGCATACAATTAATTTGCCAGTAATGGAGATGAGGAGTAGAAAGATATTTCTACCATGGCCTTTTATTCAGGAGCATCTTAGGGATTCAGGTTTGTATGTCCAGGGACCATGAGCTCTTCAGAAGCTCAGGTGCTCTTGAAACTCCTGTCCACCATATTTCATGCCTTTTCTGGCACTTTCTCATCTTCAGTATTAATGGAGGGAAGAAATATTTCAGGAGTAATTTTGAAGTTCTGAACTTCACTGAATGAACCTTTCCCCATTTTCAGCATCTGACTACACTAAAATTTCTCCCCTGGGGAGAAACCTTTCTAGTTTTTGAGAAACTGGAGCAAAACAGATTAAAAAATACAGATTCATCCACATTTTTGAGATAGAAAGAACTAGAACGTGCTGTGTCTAAGGGCTGGGTAATCAGACCACTTATTTCTGGCAACACTGGGATCCCCAGTTTTCATTATCTATAAGGAAATGTTATTGGAATATTGAAAATGGGTTTGTCTTTGTCTGCTGTTATCTGTTTAAAGAATGTCAGCCCACATGTGCTGTGAGAAGGACTCAGGCATGTGTTTAAACATGTTATTGACTGTTCATCTGGGTTTTGGTCAAAAAGCAGGAGTTCCTGCTGAGGGTGGTGCTCACTACCTGCAGGATAGACACGTGCCCAGGGTGACTGATGAGTGTATCATTAATAATGAGTAGCAAACAGGAGAAAGTGAAAAGTTCCCAGGCCACCTGTTGTCTGAATATTATGTGCCCAGACTCTTTTAACCAAGTTCAAGAGGCTCGTTTAGCCAAAAGCAGTAAAAAAAATTAATAATTAATAAGATTCCAGCAGATATGTTCAACCGGCCCCAATAAGATAAATCAGTGAAATGCTCTGGGAAAAGCTGTTCTCATGAGAATTCCAGGTGTGGTTGGCCTTAATGACAAGGTTTGCATAATTTGGGCAGTTTTAGAGCTACCTAGACAGGGAACACTGAGCTGGTCAAAGTTGGCCCTGCAGGCAAGAACTTGACCCATGGCAGGAATAAATGGCATAATTTCTCTGAAGTCTGCGAAGCCCAGGATTTCAGATCAGATCCTCAAAGCAACTTAATCCTTCAATCAATAAAATACACTTCTCTAAATATCCCCGAGGAACTGGACCTTGGAACTTGGACCTTGATCCACATGAAGTGTCTTTGGATACTTCTACAAAGAATAACCTTCTAAAGACTAGCAAATTGATGTAGCTGGACTGAGTATCTCTCAGACTAATAAACAAATCTGTTTGATGAGCAAATACAAACGTCCTGAAATAAATATATTTGTTTATATAAAACCAGAAACCAAACGGCAATTCTAACTGAAATAAAACAGACTAAAGTATACAAGTGCAAAATATTACCCAATATGTTAACTGAATCTAAATGTTTGGAATCTTTGAGGGCAGAAAAAGGCAGCAGATGACTGCAGGTTTGCCTAGACCTGTCCCCAGTCTTGTGCAGATGAATAAGCAGTGAGTTACCAGTACTGTGTGGGCAGTGACTGTGTGGCAGAGTGGCTGAACTCCCTGGTATAAACTGCATCACATTTTGTGCCAAAATGCCTCTGGAAATGTGAATTGCAGTATATTCTATATTATAAAATGGCAAAGTATTTATTAAGCTCTCTTTCCTGCAAATCTTGTGTGGGTAAGGAAAGGAATTTCTGATGTCCTTGTTTGGAAAGGGTAAAAGCCCTGATGGACTTAGCAAAAAACATTTTAGAAAAGCAGAGAATAATTTAAAAATTCTGAATTTTTGCCCCTTTCATGTGGTTTTTTCAGCCTTGGAATTGGAAAATGCTACAGGGTCGACCTCCTATCCTCTGTCACTGAGCACCACACTCTTCCAGCAAGAGAAATACAAATGCTATTTCAGGTTATCTGAAACCTTTGAAAGCAGTTGTATATTTATCATAAGTACAGACCATCAAAATTGAATCAAATAGGCATTTAAAAAAAAATTTGCATTATCCATATGTTAGATTTTTTTAAAAGGGCTGGCATTTTTCTGCCTTTTACAAACAGGTTTTGGTGATGTTCCATACAGATTTTTTCCATTGGAGTTACTGATAACTAGAACATCATTATAATTGTTTAGCATGTAGATTGCTTAAGCAGTTTAAGATGAAGATTATTTTAAATTTCCACTCTTACATAACTGAGCATATTATCAGTGTTAAACTGTGAAATAGTCATTAATGATCACTAACAATAAGTAATACCATCAGGAATTCCTTTTTCAAACAAAAAAGGAGTTGCTGGATATTTTTATCCATGCAGCCATTAACAATGTTGTAGTTCACAGGTTTGCTAACTTTTTCTAGTGATGGATAACTTTTACAATTAATTTGAGTTAAATAGTTAAGCCCAGGCAACTAAGAACATTTTTGAACTATAATTAAAGACAAAAAAGAGTAGCTTTTAAGCAATGTTTTAACTTCTGCTACACAGCAGTTTCAGGAAGAATGAGGGTTTCTTTCTGCTCTGGGCCAATTTGTCAAACTACTATTAAGAATTTTTAGTTATAAAAAAATGGAGTGAACCTTTATTTTTCCTCCTCTAATTTATTACGGTTGATTACGCAGCTGGAATGGGAAGGTAGCTGCTGTTTGTAGTTAAATAACTCCTCACAATTTCTTAAAGAAATGATCTTCAAAGCTTTAATGGGTCAGTGGCTCAAGTACAAAGGAAAGATTGATTTTCATACTCCCACTCTTTGTTCCCAAAGTTTAAAACAGACACGTTCTGGTAAATGAGTTTGTCTATGTTATTAATGGAAGAACTTATTAAACTCCCATAAATACATGGTGGTATCTTACTTAAAACACAGAATGCATTTGCTTTGGGAAAAAATAAAACATGTTTAAAAGTAAACAGCGGTGTAATATTTTCATTTGATTTCAGAAATGCCGCGAAAGGCAGAAAGCAGGAGAATTGGGGGTTTGCAAAATATATTAGGTACGCGTAATGATGAATGGCACACAGAGCGTGGGCTCGCGCCGATAGAAAATACGTTATTTGCGTTTAATCAAAAGCATTCCCATACTGGGTAAGTGGCAATGCTGTGGGGAGAACGACTGCTTCAAGCAAGAAATATTGTCTGGGTGAAATGCTTCTTTCATGTGAGGCTCATGTGCGCGTTCCTGGGCCGAGCCCAGGGAGGCCGCGCTGCCGGCACGGGAACCGTCCTGGGGTCAGGGCAGGCTCCAGCGCTGGCTGAGAGCTGCTGTGAGAGAGATTGTTCAGCTCCACGGAGGGAGCAGCACAGAGGGATCAGGGGAGTGTTCCAGAGCCAACACAAACTGCCACAGCTCCTTCTGCATCAGCTGAAGGTCGGCCCAGGTCCGTGTCCTCTCCTCCACAAGCGGAGACACTTCTGATATATTCTCATGGCCTCCGAGGTCACCGAGTTTCCCCTGATGAGCTGCCTGTCTGCAGAAGGATGTCTCGCCACACTTAATCACCTTTTCTTGCACTCATCCAACAGAGTTTAGTTTTCCCTGTGAATAAACCCCCCACATCTCATCAGTTCACAGGGAGGGACAGACCTTCACAAACATTCCCAGTTGACCCCATTAGCAGCTATAGGGGTTCGTCTATCAGATGGGCTCTAGTTAACTAGAAATTCACTACCAGGGCTGTTTTCAGTGGAAAAAGCACCTGTGAAACTGGAACTCACACCACCACCTCGTGCCACTGGAGGGGCAAGCTGCCTGTGACACACCATTGGGGTGGTACTGGTGGCTTGATAACCAAACAGAGCTGGTCTGTGTGTTCCCTGCTCCCACTGGAGGCAGTGGAGTTTTTCCTGCTGCTGTTCCTCCTGCTTTTAGTCCTGCTGATGATTCTCCTCATAAACTTCAGTCTGAAGGTCAGAGCCATAGGGTTAATTGTGGGAAGATCTGGAGTCTTCCCTTAGATGGTGATGCTCAGTGGATGGGCAATGCATATGGACTTTGGGCAAGTGATTTTTTCCAAGTTTTTGTTGTTTTGGTTTTTTTGGTTTTTTTTTTTTTTTTTTGCTTTACCAGGGATGTTTAACATGGCCCACAGTACAATTTGAGAGGGAAGCAAATAACTGTGCTTTGATACAGTGAAATGCAGGATGTGATCAGGGTCCAGCCAATACCATCCATACCGGCACCCAGGGGAAAGGACAATCCTGTGTAGAAACACCCTCCTGTTAGAGCAGGATACAAGGGGAGAAGGTCTAAGGTCTAATTTTTTTCACAATAGACTGTTTGCTTCAAATGGAAAAGCTCCACAGAGGTGGTTTACACAGCCACTGTAAGGTATCAGATTGGAGCATTCCTAGAAAATCTTTTGGGCTCAGAAGTATTTTGATTTCCTAAAGACATTTTATTCAACCAATGTGTACTATGCATTGAAATGTAGAAAAAAGGTCAAAACTCTACCAAATGTAATGAACTGATCAATGTTTGAATCTTCTATTCCCTGTGTGCTCATTCCTCCCTCTCCCTTTATGTTTGTGGAAAATTTCCAGTGTTTTGAATTGGTTCTGGAGCAGAAATGAAAGTAAGGCTTCATCTGCTTCTTTAACAGCATAATCTTGGGGTTCTCCAGCACAATTATCCTCCCCAATCCCAGTGAGATGGTTCTTTCAGAACCACAACAGTTTCTCACTGTCATCCAAGAGTGCTGTCTTCCAGAAAGGGCTGGGAGGCTGATCCTGCATTGCAGAAAGAGTGGGGAAATAAATCAGTGTGTGCTCCACACCAGCTCAGGGGAGAGCTTGCAAACTGATGTGTTTGCCTCTAGTCCTGGTCACACAGGACGTTGGGGTACTCATGAAACAGATTTTTGTGTTGTTTACTTATATTCAGCCTTTGTAAATCCTCAATAGAGGAAATAATATCCTGAGTACTGGGGATCAATTGCTTCGTTGCTTCCCAGTGCATTCAAGCTCACTGTCGAAAGTGATTGCCTTTCCTTGCAACCAGTAATTTGGAGAATGCTACAGATCCTTGATCCTTTTTGGAGCAAGGTACTTCCAATTCTAAGCCTCCACTTATTTATTCATGACTAGTTTTATACTATTTCCTTCATCTTTAAACGTTGCAGTCCAGCTCATCATGAAGTACTTCAGGCACATTTTTTTCCAAAGCTAGGCGAGTAAGAAAACTTTCATCTTCTTTCATAAAACATGATCCATATAAGAGAATCATCTTAGCAATCCTCCTCTGACTCATTCTAGCCTGAATTGCTGTTTCTCAGAAAAGGTGCCCAAACAGCCCCATCTTTGATATTTGACCATTCATTACATACAATTTTTTATTTAGACAGGAATAGGCCTTGGGTGGGTAAGGGGGTTGTGACAACAGAGGTGAGTAGGATACTGAAAATAGTACCTACTTGAATTAATTTTATCAACAGAGACGAACAAAAAATACAGACAGGAAAGAATACATACACCAAATTTCTCCCACTATGGATCAGCTGTGGAACTTCATATTAGTGGGCTTCAGGGATCTGAAATCTGACTCTGTCTGGGCTCATTTCTACAGTTATTGTATCAAGAGCTACGCTTTTGTAATGAAGAGGAAGGAAAAATAACATGGAAAAAATAACTGGCTTCAAATATCATACAAAAAAAATTTCTAAAAGATAGCAGGCACCTGTACTAATGGTACTGAAATAAAATATATGACCTCGGCATTGTATTTTAAAAAATGTGTCATTAAAAACCTCTTATGGCTGCTTGTTAAGACAGTGAGAAACAGAAATTTGTGAACATAGGGTTAGGGGTTTTGCAGCTGCCAGTGAGTTTTTTTTTCACCTAGAATTTTCAGCATCTACTTTGGTTCTGATAATTTGCAGAGGCAGGGTCTGAGAGGACACCCCTCTGCAATGGTGCAGCTAGAGGGGCGACAGTCCCCATCGCTGGGGACAATCTGGGCAGGATGGGAACCCAGGCAGTGCCTGTCCTTTCAGGTCCCAGGCGTTTGTTTGTGAAATGAGAGTGCATTTCCTGACTCTGACACTCAGAGCAGTGCACTTTGCTACTGCACACACGCTGGACACTGTCTGAGGGAGCTGTGGGCAGACAGAAAATGAGAGGAAAATATTCCTGGAGCACTTTCGCCTTTTTACCAACAGAGGGATTTGAGAGCCTTTCTCCATCTGCAGGCTCTGGCAATGATGCAGCCAAAGGAAACTAAGGATGTGTGTGCACCGTAAAAATGGCCCTGTGGATGCTGTGTCTGTTCAGCCAATGGCTTTACATACAGTACATTTTCCAGGACAGGCTCACTGAAACACAGGCTAAGAAATCTCTTCCAAGGCACCAGAGAGATGGATCTACCCTTGGACTGGAGCAATCATCTGCTTAACAGCTCAGAGCTACACACACACACACACACACACACACACACACACACACACAGAGATTTGGGTCAGGAAGTCAAAAATACATTACACCAGATTGAATTTAAATTGTATGAGGGTTATAAGCAAGCAGAATATTGTTGTGGTGCCTGGGTTAATATTTCCTCTTTTGGAAAGCACTGCAGGATTATTAATGTATATAAGTGGTTAGGCAGGCGTTGCTTTTATATCTCATCTGTAAGGAAAAGCTTCCAAAAAGGCACTGGCTTTTAACCACAGGCTCTACGGAGAGATAAGATGCCAGTTAGGGATGAAACAGCCCTGCTCTCCTAGCACAGGACGTTTCCCCTGTGACTGGATATCCGAGGCTCTTCCACCCACATTTCTAATCTGACCCACTGTAGCGCTCACTCCGAAGCAGTTCATTTGTCCAAATATCTGTTTACAGTCTCCCAAGTATTTTAAAATGGCAATAAGCACCCAGCCTGCTCCCTTGCTCTCACCGTGCTGGAGAAATGGCTTTATTAATGCTGTGGCTGTGAAGCTGTGTGTGTGTGAACACGCCTGTGCATGTGTGCTGAGCTCTGACAAGATTACAGCCAGAGATGGTCTGACTACAGGCTACATCCTATTTAGGCTTCTGCAAAGATTAGACAGAGAAATCTCCCTTTTGTCTTTGAAGCATGAATGGATGCTGAGCTTTCAGCAGTCTCTAAACTGACGCGGTTCCTCTGAAAAATAACAGCAACTTTTAAATTAATGATTTACCATTAAAACAAGAGATCAAAAAAAAAAAAAAGTCACTATCTGCACTCCCCTCTCCCCCTTCACCCAGCTGAACTGTACATGGATATTGAATCTCTTTTGTTGGCAGAAATCGCAGTAATCTCTAAAGGACGTGCTTTTCCTGCCTTTTCAGGCTACCTCACTGAGGAGAATTCCAAAGATTTCTGGAAAAGCCTTTTAGCGTAGGCAGCAGAGCTCCCCTCCTTGCACCCCTTCCCCCAGCATCATTATAATTTACAGGATTCATATGACCATGTAAATACTTTGTGATTACATGGAAAATACCTCACAAATACATAATAATTACAAGTTCATGCAGATTACTTAGCAAATACATTTGAAGCAAGAAAATATTTCTAAGATTAATTATCCCTTAACTCAGAGTATTTAAATTATTTCCCCCAAAATGTACAAATATATCTGTAGTGACTTCAAGGCTGGCGGAGAAGGGGTTATGATGGTTCTGATCTGAGAGGAAAAAATGAAATTTGACAGGCATGGATTATTTAAAGCATGCAGACGTGAGCCATATAACCATTACACTTTGATGCAAATCATAGAGGAAAGCACAGGAGGGATGGCCTGTACAGAGAAGTAGTGGACAAAGTTAGGATTTCCTGCCATCGACTCGAAATTTGAACAAGTAATCATTTAATGGCAGTGCAGCATTACATTTCTTGTTGCATGCATTAATGTCAGCAACTGGGACAAACATTTTGACAATTCTATTAAAATGCTTCACCATTCCCTATCTAACACCTGTTAGCTCTAATTTTCTTTCCTGAGACGTACATCAGTAGACAGTGCAGATTCCAAATCATTTATCACTTTTAAAGTGCTTCCATATGAGCTTTTTGGGGGGCTTATTTTGGCCTTAGGAAAACCTTTTCTGATGTATTAAAATTCAGTACTTAGAGGGGAAAAAAAATGTGTAGACATCAATGTTTCATAGCATTCATGTCTGGTAATTATTAGCCTAAATTATGGCTCGCACATGACTTGACAAAGTGGACCATGCATTTAAAAAAGCTGCTCACTAGACATGCACTGCTCAATATGTTCCCAGTTATTGAGATGTCAGTCAGTAATCATAAAGCAAACACCCCTCACTGAAAGGACCCTGCTAAGAGGGCTACGAGGCCTGGGGGACTACCTAAAAATGTCAGAAATGTTACAGTCTAAATGAATGACATCAGCAAGAGAACGTGTTTTAAAACATGTGCAATTACCTAACACAATAAAATGGAAATCCTGGAGCATGACAGACCCAAGGAGCAGTGCTTGGGAAGGAGCATTAAAAACAAAACAAAGTATTCTGCTCTGGAATGAGAAAACCTTCATATATATATATATAAAAATATGAAAACCGTGAAAGATGATCACATTTGTGTTTTTATAGCTACACGTTGTGGAAAGAGGAAGAAACATGTTATATTCTTTATCTACTGCCACATAATAGACTTGCTTATCATTATGTATGTTAAATCACTCCCTGTGTTGCTCCTATCATGCAAAACACGGTGTTCTGTGAATTAATGCAGTGTTGGTAATCTCTCACCTTCTACAATGCTGACCACAAGTTAATCAGCTTGCAGGGAGATGAGTGTTATGTACAGTATTTTAGAAGTACTTGCCTTTGCAATGCAATATCCTTTATGAGAGATAAGGCCTAACCTATTCCCACTGAAGTGTGTGGGAATTTTGCTGATGGTTTGGGTGGGTAAAATAATGGGTCCAGCATGCTGGGTTTACACCAAAAACCTCTGCTGCAACAGTGCAAGGGGATGTGACAGAAGGTGATGTCTAGGGAAGCAAACACGGGCGCTGCAGCCTGGACTCTGAATGGTTTCAAATACAAATTTTGTTTTTATTACCTGAACTGGGCACACGAGGCAGCCACTGAAAAATCCCGAACGCCTTCGGAGCCCTTTGAAAAACCGGACTTCATCCCTTTGCACTTCTCAAAGGCACGTGCAGAATGCACACAACCAAAACCCAGAAAACAAAGCCCCCGCAGCAGCTGGCAGCCACCAGAGCCGTGTACGTCTGTGGGCAGTTTAAAAATGTCCATCAGCGCATGGAGACGCACCTTTACTTTCACACGTCTGCTGTTTACTAAATAACATTTCAGCACAGTTTTCATCTTATAAGGAAAGTGTTTGAAACTTGGAATAAGTGCACTTAATTAAAGGAAGGCTGTGAAAATGTGCACTAATCTGATATGACTAATAGCAAAGTGCATGAAATTGCTAATTAGAATTTCATTAAAGGTGCTGCTTTATCAGACTGCAAATATCACAACCTTTAAAATTCTTTCAGGAAAGCTTAATTCCTTTTCAAACAGAAATATTCTTTAAAGACATTTGATTTGTTCTGAAGGAATTTGTAGCTTAGGCTGAAACATAAAATGTTGCCAATATTCCACGGGAGTAATATTTGAATAAAAATATGTATCAGGTACTTTCTTTCATCAGGCAGATGAATAATTTTTTTTGAAAATATTGTTGTTCAAATAATACCATCAGCTAAGAAAAATAAAGTTTAATCTTTAGATTATTTCAAACATAATTTGTTTTTATGCCTATACTGTAATA
Source organism: Orthonyx spaldingii (assembly GCA_013397795.1). Classification (NCBI taxonomy): domain Eukaryota; kingdom Metazoa; phylum Chordata; class Aves; order Passeriformes; family Orthonychidae; genus Orthonyx; species Orthonyx spaldingii. Next base: position 165,567 of record VZTJ01006683.1, read on the forward strand.
TTTGATATGCTTTTGCTTTAAAGGAGGACAGAAATGAAAAGCTTGCTTCAAAAGTAATGTATGAACAATAAAATATACAGCTATGAATGTAATTTTATAAAAATATGTGAGGTTTTGGATGTCCAGAAAGAGGAAATTAATTGTCTGCCTTGATTTTAAAAAGCACATCAAAAACTAGTATTCTTTGTGAAGTATCTTCTAACATCTTAAACAGAAAAAATAATTTAAAAATCTGTATTTTTAAGGTGTTGTTGGAGAAAACTTTGCACGAATACCTGTATTTCTATAATTTAATAATGTTTTAATTAATTTTGCCTATGTTTTTCTCCTTGATGAGACTTAAAGCTTACTGCTTTTTGTTTAGTTTATTTCTCCTTGTCTCTCTTGTCCGACAGCAGAGTTCCTCTCCCCAGCTTTATTGTTAATTTTGGAAGCACACTCTGCTGTCAGTGGTTTTATTTGCATGTAAACAACTCTTTTTTGCCCTGGCATGCCCTTACTGTGAGTGATGGGGCAGTTCAAGGCTTTGGAAATCACCTGGATTTCAGGGTCACTTTTTCTGGAGGAGCAGCTCCTCCTCATCAGCTTTTGCCCCCTGAGTCTTTGGAAATGCCCTTCTCCACCAGACCCTGATGCTTCCTCTCCCAGAGCAGGATCTCCGTGGCAGAAAGGGCTTTCCTTCATCAGCTTTACAGTAAATTCATCCTCAAAGAGGGTGCTTTTGACAAAATTCTCACTTATTTGTGTGCATAACACTCTGATTTTTGGTCTGACTACCACCAGGTTTGCCTGCATAAGCAGAGAAGGTTTGGGACTTAAATAGGTAACAGCAAAAAGAAAGATCCTTGAAGCAGCTGAAGTTTATGTGTATTAAAAAAATATCCACCAAGGCTCTCCGTTTGTGGGCTGCAATTATTGTTATTAATATTAGCAAAAAAAAAAAAAAGATGTAGTTTTGCTGGAATTAAGTATTCAGAGCACATTTTTAGAAAGTCAAATTAAAAACTAATCAATGCAAATTTACATGACAAAAAGATTCTTGGAAATGGATAAAGAGTGAACAGAAGAATCTTTACTTACGAGATAGTATATTATTACTTTGAGCATTTTTAAAAATCACATGTCAATTACAGTTTGGTGTGATTTCAGCTCTTGTTATAGGTATTTTCATGCCAGTAGGTATTTTATCAGTTGGACAAAGCAACACATAAAAGTCATTTCAGCTTTCTTCATAAATATGCCAACTTTCTTTATGTACATTTGCTTTCTACAATAAATACATTGATAAAAAAATCAGTCTAGACTCAAATTATGCTTATTAAATCTAATGTCTGGTGTCAAAAGTGAGGTGTCAATCTTGCCTATCTTACTTCTAAGCAAGGCAAACAAAGCTGCTAATTATAATATTTAAGTTTAAATATAGAATTATTGTCCAAATATGGGAAACAATGGTGTGGTTGTTCTTTCTACAGCTATATGATTAAGGCTACTTATGTCTCATTTTATGCAAAATAAATGACACATGATTGTGATTTAATTCATGCTAAGTAAATGTCTACAGGGATTGATGAAAAAAAAAAAAAAAAGCAATAACAATCCATACCTTGTTACTTGTCAATAACTGCATTCAGAACAGTGGGGAACAGAGAAAAATAAATAATTGCTCTGCAAACCCCTCCCCATGAATACATGAAAAGAGTAGCACGCAATAATTTACACCACGTTAATCTAAGGCTGCTGGTTACAACACAGTGAGTGTCAGGAATTAATGTAGTCCTGTGCTATCCTGCTCTACTTTATTGTCCCTTTCCTAATGCCACCACTCCCAGATTGGAGGTGCCTCAATCCCCATCGCCGGCGCCGAGATTAGCGCGCTCTGTAAGCACGGGGCTGCCTTCAGTAAAGTGTTTGCTGAGCAAAGATAAGGCACTGACATGTCCAATTTCCTTCTTCAGAAATTACAAGACGGATGCGTTTTGGTGTGCAGAGGAAAACAAGAGCAGGAAGAGCCTCTGGTCTTTCCCCCTTCCCGGCGAGGTGGGGCATGGGTGGCTTCCAGCTGGTGCAGGCTGGATTCTCCAATATGGGCAGGGGGTGTCCCAGCACCCTTCTGGGTTTGGCCATTTCAAGTAATATCAGGAAAGTCGCGGTGTTTCAAATTGAAGTCCTGATGCTGCTTGGTGGCAGAGGGGCAGCTGTCTCCAGCACGCCCTGGGGGCCCACAGGACCAGCCCCAAGCACCTCATCTGGCACACCCCATGGAAATGCAAACCTCTGATATTTGGGGGTGAGACTAAAAGCCATATAACCACGTGGCTGGATTGCTCAGCCTGTGTTGGTTATGGAGGATGACGTGAGGTTGTTCCCAGCTTTAAAAGGAGAATTTGTTTGAAGGTTGACTTTAGTGGGTTGTAGGTGCAGAAAAGGTGCTGAAAGCTGGCTCAGGGTAAAGAGGCCAGATTTGTTTGCAGGATTTGCAGAGTTTGCACTGGTCTGACAGAAAGTTGTCTCCTTAACTCACAGATCCTATGCAGAGCCAGGAGTTGGGTTTGATGATCCTTGTGGGTCCTTTGCACTCAGTATATTCTGTGATTCTGTGATTCTGTGATTCTGTGAATGTGCATGCTTGTGCTGTGGCCAGTGTACCAACTTCTGCAGCTCTGTACAAATCCCCTCAGCAATGCTGAGGAATTTTGTTCCTTTGCCCTATTTCTTCACTGTTTGGCTTGACAGAAAAAATATTAATCACAAAGAAAAGCATCTGGTTTTGCCAGGTAGTACATTTTTCTTACCCAACTTCTGTTCACTAGACTTTGCTGGGACCCAGCAGTTCATTATGTGGAAGCCAGGATCCTAAAGGGACATATAGATCTTTAAAATTATCTATTTCACCCCCCTGCCATGGATAGGGACACTTTTCACTAGATCAGGTTATTCCAAGCCCTGTCCAGCCTGGCTTTGGACACTTCCAGGGATGGGACAGCCACAGCTTCTCTGGGCAGCCTGTGCCAGGACCTCACCACCCTCACAGGAAATAATTTCTTCCTTGTCTAAACCTGCTCTCCTTCAGTGTAAACCCTTTCCCCCTTGCCCTGCCACTACATGCTCTTGCAAAAAGTCTCTCTCCATCTTTCTTATCGGCTCCCTTTCAGTACTGGAAAGCCATTAAGTTGCCCTGAAGATTTCTCTTTTCCAGGCTGAAAAATCCCAATTTTCTCAGCCTTTCCTCATAAACGATGTTGTCTGATCATCTTGGTGGCCTCCTGTGGACTCACTCCAGCAGGTCTGTGTCCATCCTGTGCTGAGGACACCCAAAGCTGGACACAGCATCCCAGGTGGGGTCTCCCTTGACCTGCTGCCCACCGTGCTTTGGGTGCAGCCCATTGTCAGCTCATGTCCAGTCTGTCATCCACCTGCTGAAAGACTGATAGATTCCGTTCCTGTGCCTCACTAAACGACCAGTCAGAAAAGATCAGAGAGTTCTTGTTCTTCCCTGCAGTGGCAGAAGTATTAGATCTGCTAATTATGTTTAGACTGAGCCAATAATCCCACATTTTTTGTTAGAAGTGATGGCCGGTAGCACAGAACAAGAGAAGCAGTGAGAAAGAAGAAATAAGCAGAAACTGCATAAGCTTTGTGAGGCCTTGTGGGTTACTCTCAATTCCTTTGAAAATCTTGCTTTGTTTTTGACTTTATCTTAATTTTTTTTCAGCCTTCCTCTGCATCTTGTCATAATTTTACTCCTTTGTCTCTTCTTCCTCTGTGTTTCTTTCCTTCTTGCTTTTATGTTTTTTCCCGGGTCATGTCATTTATTGTCCACTACCTTCAAGCCTGATGTTTTCCTCCTGTGCAAATCCAATATGCTTTGTTTTTTCCTCTTCCTTATTCCTTGCCACACGCAAAACTTTGCCATTCTTTTTCCTCAAGTAAACTTCTCGCTGCACAAATACTTGCTACAACTCTTAAAAATATTGGTGCAGCTTAAGTTCAGTGAATGAATCACTTCCTTTGTCACCCTTGGGCATCTCAAGACAAACCTCTTTTACAAGGTTGTGTGTAAAAAGTAAAGCAGTTGTGTTTTTGGAAGAAAAGCTAAGAGAGGAAAACTTCTTTCCCCCACCTTTTGTTGCACATGGCTTGAAACTCCAGCTCTGCACACAAACTGCCAGACTCTGTATTATTTTATCCTAACCTTTGTAGGCAATTCTGAAAGCCTGCCTAATCAATTGAAGATCACACAATATTAGACTTAATACTTCAAAGTGCTGCTTGATAGTTCACATAACAAGCTCCTAAATAATTCAAATAGCAAACACATCCTGCTCCTCAGTGATGGGAGGTTGTTTAGATCAACACATTCCACATCTCCAGGATCTCCCACACTTCAGGAACCCTACAAAGTTAATTGCTGGTTTCTGGCAGCAGAGAGCATGTTGGGAACAGGGGGATCTGTTTCAGCCTTTTGGGCATTTGCAAACATCACCCATTTTGCCCTTACTTGTACAACACCAGGTAGGGCAGGAGAATGGAAATCACATGGTGAGACCAAACCATCGCTGGCACCACCTCTGCATTGGGTTCATTTGTGAATTCAGATAAAGGCTTCAATGCCAATTGTTTTGCCTGTTAGATTTATGTACAGTGCCATACATGTTTATATACATTGCACAAGTCTAATAAGAACAATCAAGCAATGACATCACTTTGCACTGCATATGGAATGCACATAAAAGGATAATCACACGGTGGTGCCTCCCATCTTTGCAGTGGAGGCACTTTGAAGGCTATAAATAGACAAGAAGCCTCAGAGTAAATTAGCAGCACTATAATTTCCATTAGACACCTGCCTGGTAGTATGGATGTGCCCAGGTGCTCTTTGTACTTATACACATATATTTAAAACCAGTGTTTTGATTTCTAAATACCCCAAGCACTCTTTTGTTCATAGTTTTCATTTTCTGGTTCTGTGTTTAGCTACATACTAATGTCAAATAGTCCTAGGAGAAAAAAAGGAGGGTGAATAAATCTCTAAAATAATTTGAGATGAAGTTCTATCCATGAATTCCTGGTCTGATCCAAACCTCCTTGAAGTAATTTAAGAGTTTTGAAGACACTGTTGTGGTCTTTGGCTCACATGTGTAGCTCTATTAATTCTGCATATTAAGGACCACCCAGTTTTCAGTTGGTGTCTCGGCTTCAGTGGAATAATTCTAGTTAAAGATCTTATTCAGAGACAAATACATAGGGAAGTGAAATTATTTAGCTGTATAAACCAGTAAATACTTCTGCTTCCATGAAACTGTGTTAATAACAGCAACTACTTGTCAAAGAGACTTTAGATAAAAACAACAGTTACATTCAACAGAGTTATAAATGATGCAACACTCAGTTGCTTTTCAGAAATCAGCTACTGTAAAAAGCAAATATTTAAAATAGAGAAGTATCCCTTTTTCCTACTCTGGACACATCACAGACTCACAGCTCAGTTTTTGCAGGAGCCCATGGAACACTGTGTTTCATGGCTTATCTCTTCATTAGCCACTACAACAGTGGGCAGTGTTGCATCAATATTACAAACACATTTCCCAGGCAGAGCTGATCTTTGGAGTCAGTACCACACATCTGAGGCGCATGAAAAACATTAAATTGCATTTGATAGCTCCCCAATTGACTTGTTTCATTTAAATAAAAAAAAACCCACAAGACTTTAGGAATAAGCCTGTTCACCAAAACTGTATGACTCCTCTTTTGTGTGCATGTGTGTATAAATATATATATATGGATGTACATGCATTTATATATTCACATCTGACTAAGTATGGGTTCTATCCTGCTCTGAAAGATTCTAAGTCTGGAAACTGCTAAAGGCTGACAGAATTTTGCAGTTCTCTTTGGAAGATGGGACCAGCACATTCTGCTGCTTCTGGTACTTTGGAAAAAGGGAGTTTCACATCACAGCACGAGACTGAGTGCACGTTTCTGACACCTCCAATTACACAAAAATATTTTTGTAATACCTGTAAGTGTGCATGAACCCATGAGGCCTTTCTGATTGCTAGAAACAGGAATATACAAGTGTTACTTGCTGCTGCATCATCAGACATTGAATAAACACAAAGATGCAGGCTCCCCATCAGCTACCCCCCAAGTCCCTTGACACACCAATCTAATATATATTTTACTAATTGAAACCTTTTCACACAGGCATTGTAGTTGAAGGACAGTATAATAACGCTCTATTTGGAAATATCCCTTAAAAAAAAATCAAAATTGGTCAAGTACTTTCATGGCCTTGAGTGGGTACTCGAGAATTGAGCAGCAGATGTAACATTTACACTGAAGTGCCTCTCTCAGGCACTGGACATGTGTGAAATGGGTAAAATGTATTATAAACCCTCTTTACCAATGAGTCAGTAAGGGGTTTAAGACTGGCTTCCAGCCTGTTTCTGTTCACAATGTTGGTGAAAAGGTAAAATCTCGCATGCTTCCTTCTGTAGGTTCTTCGTCCACTGCAAATATACTTTTAAAAAATAAAACCAAAAAATCCATCAGTCTAGCAACATACATTCACTGCAATCATGTTTGATGTCTCCTGAAGAATTTGTGCATAGTTTGCTGGAGGAAACATGTGTGTTATTTATCAAATAGGCTTGTCTTCTTTCCAGGACTGCCAAGGATAATGTTATGCAACGTTACAGGACGAGATGACAGATTACTGGGTTTCATGCCAGTAAATGATCTCTGATAATGCTGGGAACAAAATATAAACGTCAGGAACTGAAGAGACACAAGAAATTAAGCTTCTTTTGGACTGTTTCATAGTTTGCTAGAGAATAGAGAATTCTGAAACTTGGATTTTAGGAACCGTGGGCTGTGGAATCTAAAATATTAGGCACCCAGCAGAGGTTTTATACAGTAGTTTCCCCTAATCTCAGAAACATCTGTTCATTTTTAGAAGTAAATCTGTATACAGTTTACGTTTCAAGGAGGGTCAGATTCCGTTCTTCAATTTCCTTTTTGTGTGTGTGCCTGTGTATCATTTATTGTATTTGCAATCAGTGTGGGTTTTATCCCTGTTTTCTTTTCCCTTCTGGTGTTGCCTATCCCCTTGAAATAAAGCTGGCTCATTTTCCAATCAAGTAATGTGCAAATAAAAATGATTCCACAATTGTCAGGGTGTGATATTCCCTCTTTGTGAAAACTGGGAGCACCCCAAGCAATGCAAAAAATAAAATACCTTCTGGAGACATAGGAAGGGATTTTCCTTGTACTCAAAAGCTGCAGGACTTCCAGAGCACATCAGCCAATTGATTACCCATTCAGTCTACTCCGTTTCCTTTCATAGAACAAATGAGATTTATGACAATTTAGAGATGAGATGAAGTTTTGAAGCTTCATTTGATTTTTCGGCTTCAAAGAAGGAAGGCCTCCAGAACAGAGGCACCGGGTTCTTACCACACAGAATTGATTTTTCTGGAGGCAGCTCTTCCATTCACCAACTTGACTGGAGGCCCTTTTTGTAGGAATGCCTTCCCAGAAATTCAAGGGCTGGCAGTGAGCACAAGGGGATGTTCCCTCCTAAGTTTCTTTCCATTCTCTTAACCGTTGGTGTCGGTGTCCAGATCGCCCAAGGCGTGGAGGATTTGTTTTTAAACAAATTTTCAAAGCAGTCAGTCTGGTTGTGTGATAGCCGTAGAAGGGTTGTCAGCTTAAGCTGCAACAAACAATAGGAAAGGCTGGACAATCATGTATTCCTTTGGTTATCAAAATGCATTTTCCTTGTGGTAACACAGGAGCTCAACATAGCAGGGGAAAAAGAACAACCTGTTTACACAGGCTTTTGGGGTTTAGAGCACTTAATGAGTGATGCTGTAGGATTGTGCTGGTGCAGGTACCCAGACCCTGCAGGTACCCAGACCCTGCAGGTAGTGCTAGAGAGCATCCCAAGTATGGAAGGAGAGGAATAATAACAAAAATCCTTTGTGTAAGAAATCACTACAGTAGTTTTGGCTTTTTAAATTTCTGCTTGATTGGTACATTTGGATGAGTGCATTGGCATGTAAGCTAATGGCTTCCTGAAGAATTAAGGGCACATAATTTTGAACAGAAAAGGCAGAACCCTAAACTAGGCTATCGTGTGCCCCTGGTGTGGAGAGCTGACCTTTACTGTTAAGCAAACAGACTGCTGAATTATAGTTCTTACTGGTGTTTTTTTGTGGTTTTATTGCTCTTTACAAATTATTGGCTGGAATTTCCGAATCCCTACGGCCAGGTCCAAGTAGATCACACCCTTTGGGACTGGTGCAGACTCAGCTGATTTTGGTTGTCACTGCTGTGTTTGGCTCTGCAAGCCAAGCCTGTGTCCAGGCAAATACTCGGGAAGTAAGTCAGGAGTGGCTTTGCAGCTCCAAGTCCCTTACCCATAAGGGACTCAAGCACACCCTCTCCTCACTCAGCCAGTGCATTCCAGTTGTGAATCCACACGCTCCTTGCAGCAGAGCATTGACAAACCTGTGAGATGCTGTATCTGATAGCAGGGAGATGTACAAGTAGGTATAACCTTCTAACTCCTGGCATTTTAAACCACTCAGTCTTTCTTGTTCTTCCAGCAGCCTCCTTGTTGAACAATATCAGGCAAAGGACAGAGCTTGTAAATCTTTGCCTGCAGGAACTTTAGAGATGTCGGAACAAATGCTAAGAATGCTCAGGCTTTCGGAAAAGGCCCGAGGTCCTTCAGGACTTTAACGTTTCTCCCCAGAAGCTTTTTGGAGACAAGACAAAAATATTTGGCAGTATTGAATGAATCAGATAATGCAAGGCAATCCAGAAAGATGAGCGTTGATTTACCTGTTTCTCCCCGAAGAGAAGGAGGGGACAAGCACAGGAAATGTTTTCCTTGATCAAAGGCCACGGTGAATGACTGCAGTAAAATGTATCAACTTTCATGCTCCATTTAGCTACTGCAATGGCTAATGAGAAATGTAGAAGTTTGGTGGTTCTTTGACAGCTCTGGGAGCTTGGAATCGGGTTCATGAGGAGCCATTGCAATGCTAACCAGAAACTGTTAACTTATAAAAACTTTATCTGAAGATATTTTTCCCCCTGTTGTTTGGATTATTGTCTGTTTTAGAGCAGAAACTTAATTCCATCATGCACGATGATGTTCCTAGCAGAGGTCTTCAGTGATAAATCTTTTATATCATGTTGGCAAAAGGAAAAACAGAGTCCTGATTTTATTCTATATGACTAAAATGAAGATATTTTCTCTCTCACTCCCACTTCTCCTGTATATTTCTAGTGATAGATAAATTCACTCTGGATACAGAGAGGCTTCTCTGTTAACTAAGATCAGAGGCCTGAAGAGTAAAATGCAGACTAGCTTCTGAATATGGAAAATTACCTTCCTTGTTTGGATTCAAAGTATCCATATTGATTGAAATATATATAAAAAAAATCCTCTAAAGTAAGAGAGGTCCTTTTCTAATGTTGAAATTTTCCTTGGGCAAAATTAATTTTGGGAGATACTTCCTCAAGAAATAATCTAAATGAAGTATTTTTACTTATTACTATAACCGCCTTCTACTGTCAGTGAAAAAAAAAAACCCTCAACAATTTTCTAGATGCAAACTAGAAGACAATATAACTTTTTAAAAAATGTCTCTTAATTCCAAACTTCTATAGCATCCCTCATGTTCTGGTAGACTGGATAAGGAGAGATCTGGATTAAAACTCGTTTTACAAAAGCAAATCCAGATTAAGAAGGTTGATGAGTGCAATGTAAAACCACCTCAGTTTGCTCAAAACTTTTATCTGTTTCTCTCTTCAACTCTAAACTTTCTTGGATGAGATAAAATAGGAACTGAAGCCAAACAAGGCGCTTTTGCAAAAGCTCCTCAGCTCTTCTCTAAAAATAAGATTAAAGAAATCCTCTAGACTGCAGGAGATGACTTTATCTTGTTACATTGCAAACCTCATTCCCTTACTTTAAATCTTCTTCTCTCTTACTAAAGATAACTAATAGGGATGCTGAGAACCATTGTATTCTGTTGACATTTTTAAACATAAAGCAAGCTATCAATATCTGGCTTTCGAGGGGTCTCTCTGCTACCGTTCTCAAGTACAAAAGTTTATAGTCATATCATTATGAGAAAGACATATTTCTACACATGCTAATAGAATTTGCTTTTGTGAATCTTCTTGAGGAGCCCGGGACACCAAGGACATTATTGTGCTATGATTTGTGCTGGTGTAACACCCCCGACTTCGGCAGAATTACATGTGATTTCCTCTCTGCTATCCTGCAGCAGACAGGGGTCCAGACACATTGGGGCAGGCCATGGGCAGGAAACAAAATTCTGTGCCTTTTAAAGACAATTTATCCTAATGAAATATGATGGCTAAAATCACATCCCATTACGATAGAAAATTATGACATGGTGGCTTTCCTGGAGCTGCAGTCACTTCCTTGTGAGGTGAACTTACTGTGACAGGTTTAGCCATTTGTCTGGACAAGTCCTGCATATTGTTTATAAGAATTCTTGTTTTGAAAATGGTACTGATGGCAACAGTTTGCACAGAGCTATCAATATGCAGCATTCTTGGCAAAGACGTATCTGGCAGGGAGGGAGGAGGAAAATTCTTTTTTCATTTGCCGCAGTGAGAAGTTGATGGAATGGCTCTCGGTTTGTAAATACTTGAGATGAGATTCTGGCTCAGTATCCTCTGCACAACTCACTGAAAATGCTGACCAACACAATAACTTAATAAGGATCAACTGAACTCATCTAAGTCTCTGAGTAGTTTTCCTGATGCTGTTTCTCTTTGCTTTTATTTAGCATGGCATGATGAGCCCATTTCACTATCTGACACCCTCTGGGCCAAGTGCATCCCTGTTGTAACAAGATCTCTCATATTTAGAGAATTACTTTGGGATGAATGTGGTCTCTTGTGTTTGCACTAAGTATAATACAGACACTAAACTGTGGATTATTATTTCCTAGTGGGAGATCTGTGTCTTGTGATGAGATTAAGGAGGATGCAGCTGTGAACGGGACCAGTTTGGCTAAGTTGCTCCAAAAAAAATTTAACTAGAGGAACTTTGGTTTGTGAAAAACTGGCTATGTGCTATGTTCAGGAATAAGCTCCCACATAAAATCCTTGCAAAGCATGTGCAAAGCTCCTTTGTGGTAAAACAGAGCTGTTTTGACTAGCCATATATGTTTCCTGTGTAAATCCGCCACATCCTGGTCTATAGCTCACTTGCATATCAAGTTTTCATGTGAGTCAGATTCCCAAGGCATCTTTGCAGAATAATAAAGTCATACATGACCATGTAAATGATACCCCTGAAAAAGCCCCTCGGTCTTCTTTTCAAAGTCATTTCCAAGCCTAGATTTACACATTCCAGTTTCCAAAGCTGCTCAGATAATTGCCAAAACAAGAGTGTTCCACTATGCTCATCTCTAATTAGTAAAATCTGACTTTTGTCTTCCTGTGACAATAGCTTTGCGTGTCTCTGAGAAAACTGGAGATTTATAGGATACTGGTGATATTTATTGTGAGATGGCATTTTGTTCATTATTTCAATAGAGCCAAATTAAAGGCAGTATTTCTGTTCATTTAAATCACAATTTGTGCATTCCTTTTATCATTACAATCCCTGAGAATGTGGAAGATACAAAATCAGTATAACACATTAGCAATAGATAATACAGTCTAAATAAACATAATAAGCTTTCCTATATGTCTCTAGACCAAACCTTATCTAAAAATACCCTAATGAAGCTGAACCATCCAATTACTTGTTTCTTGGAGGAACCCCTTATTAATGACATTGCAGTGAGGGAAAAACATTAATTATTGGACACAGTGGGATCTTTTACATTCTGTCTAGTCTGGACAGCACCAATTAATACAACAATAATTATCAGCTAGCATGGCAGGCTGGCTGAGCACAGCTCCTATCTGCTGATTGGGTGGGGAATGTGGGACAGCTCTCAGGCTGTGCAGATTTCTCAGACTTAGACCTCTTTTATTTTTTTGCATTGCTATGTGAAAACTGAATCCTAGAGATGTTAAAGGAGGTGGATTACCCTATTGAGGCAGGGGCTGTTCTTATGAGAGGCAAAGCACAGGTGCCACCGTGTGAGAAATGCCATTCCCTCCTTCATCTCCCACCCACCTGCTGTCTGACTTTCTGTCACTCGAGGTTTAACATGATCACTCTTTGATAAGGTGAGTGTGATGGTGCAGGTTTTTAAACTTGTCTGTTTGCTTGCTCCCTTGTCCTCTCCCCAGCTATCTCAAAATGACAGTTTACAAATGCAGAAGCAAATGTTGACATGATTTATTGCCACCACTACTGCTGCAGTCTGGAAAGCAGAATGCCTATTCTCCATCAAATTCAACCTGAGGCAAACACCAAGTATGAGAAACTTCGGCTCAAAAGGTTAAAGTCTGCAAAAGTTATAAGTGACTGGAGGGGGAACAATGGAAAGTGTTAGACAACCTGAATAACAGGCGTTACTACTCCACTGCCTATAATAATAATAATTCACCTTTCATCCATTGAAGATAAAAGGACACAATGTGGGAAAATTAAGCTGTATAGACATCTTGGGGATATCTCATCTGAGATCACACACCACTTCTTTCTTGTGGTTATCATGATTTTATCAGAGCCACTTTGAAGTCTATATAGCCTTATATCTCAGTTATCTACATTTCATCCTGTATGTATTTATTGCAGATGGGCCTAAGCTGCTAAATTCAGATCCAAATCCAGATTCTGATTTTGAATTCCCTAAGGTCCGTAGCTAGCTTGAAGCTAGGGTTTTGGTTTGGAATCATCACTATTTATGGGTAAGAAAAAGGGGTTTAATATATGCTCTCCCAGCCTGCATAGCTCTATATAAGTGCACACAGAGTCACTCTACCTCACATGTACATCTAGGAAAAACAGAGCGTGGCTGTGTAATTAAAAGCTGCCTACACTGGTATTCATATGTTAAAGAAGGATGGATTTATAAGTGAGCCTTAGCTTTGACATTTTGTGATTTCTGAGTGCTTTCCTTTACAATCCTAACAAGCTTTTATCCATGTTTTAACATCTGGAGCTCCAGCACTGACAAACACCCACGGCTCTCCCTTGCATACAGGTACAAACTACAGCCGACACAGGGTATTTTACAAGTCTTTGTGCACCGGGGTCTGTTTCTCTGTGTTACCTGTAGCCGTGACTCCAGCAGCAAACAAACGATGACACAGATGTAAATAGGGTTATAGAAAACCGGGTTGCCACTGTATTCAAAGCTCAAGAGGAATTCCCAAGGGGAACGAGTGTCCCGTTCACAGGGAGGGGACACCAATCAGCTACACCAGGAACAAACTTCCCTTGTTCTGAGACAAGAGTGTGTAGGATAAGCAAGTCCTCTGTGACTAAAGGGAACCAGAAATGCTTCTACCTTTTGCATAATACTGATGTGCTAATTAGGGCACTGATATCCTCAGAGGGCAAGCTCAAATCTGATGATATGTACAAAACACACACTCTCCTCTCTCTCTCTCCACCCCCCTCTCTCTCACTCTCACTCTCTCTCACACACAGGCAAAGCATAATCAGATGGACAGCGGAAATCAAGAAAAACAACTGCAGAAATAGCGTAAAAATGCACGTCCAAGAGATCAGGTGGCATTCCTTTGTCAGGAAGCTGGCTGGTTGTACGGAGCCAGTCTGCCATCGGAACATTGTCATTTGCTTAGTGGCTCTCTCAACATGCTGAATAGGGACAGTCCAGGCCTGCTCTGTCTTTTTGTTCTTCTTTATCCAATCATTTGATTAAATGATGACATATTAATCATAATCTAACATAGAGACAAACTTTACAGCAGTGTGAGTGTATTATCTGACAGTCTTTTTCTGTTGTTTTGTGATTTGAAGCATTTTGTACAAGCATCTCTTTCTCCCACTCTTCTCTATTGCCTAAACCTAACGAGGTGATAAAATGCTCTCCAAGAGGGATAATCCATTTTCCCAATATAACTTAATTCCTTAAAGCTTCACATCTGGAAGACACTTCCAGAAACTTCATCTCAACACCAGGGAGCTGGCATTTCCAGCTCTGAAATACCATTTCTCGAAAATAAAAGCCCTTTGTCTGACTAAAGACGCATCGTGTCTGGAAATGTTGAGGGAAAAGGCTTTTCCACAGCAAATGTTTATTTCTCATTCTAAATATCCTGCTAAAATTGATGAGTTCTAATAAACTGTCTGCGAAACTGGAGAGGTGTCATTATACTCTCGACCTGAACAGGTATTTCTTCCTTCCATAAAACCTGGAGCTTCCAATTTAACCTTGTAAATATGATGTAACACTTCTGTCTGCAGTAAATTGTAAGCAAGGACAGTTTTTAAACGATACTTCAGTCCTGTTGCAACACATTTCATCATGCAGAAAACACAGGAATGCTGCAGAGAGACAGTCTGTTTATCAGGAAAAGTGTGAAAAACAAAGAATTGCCAGTAGCGTTGCCCCAGAGATCCACTGAGACTCTGCAAAACTTTTTTAGCCATGCACCATCACCTGCCAGGTTATGGAGAAGCAACTGAGGGATCAGCTCCTGAAATCCTGAAATCAGGGCACCCTGTGATTTGCAGAAGGCACTCACTGCCTTCAGAGTAAGACGATCTCTCAGATCACAGGGGATCCCTTGCAGATTCATCAGGGGCCAAATCATGGTATGTACCTGTGTAGGACCACTAATTAAAGTAGTTGGGAACTCAAAGATTGCTCTGCACACTTCACTTTTACCTAACAAAATGCTATAAACCAATCTCCTCTATTTTATTAGTCCAAGCGTTGCTTTAATCCAAGGACATCGTGCTCCAGAGGAGAGAGGAAGGGATGGGAAGGGAGGAAGGAAGGTTCAGAGGGAAAACAGAACAAAGCTGGATGAAAGGAGGGAACGGTGTAATGCCTTATTTGCTGATCACAGTGGAACAGAGGTTGAAAAGGACTAATAGAAGTTATCCCTCAACATCTGCACTCTGCAGAAACCACAAGCAGAGTGTGTCAGGGGCACTGTTTAGTGGTATCACCCCATGGGACAACACAACCCTGCAGGATTTCTTAGTGCAGGTTCTGCCAGCACCATTAACCTGCCATGCCAAGATAACAAAGATAACCCACGTTCACATATTTCCCTTTGGTCCACAGTCAGAAATGAGATTCTTTGAGGGTCCGGAAGCGCTGTTCTGATAAGCATCCACATTTTTTTAGTTCTCTTCCTTTGATCTCCCAAGCAATCCAACCTGTTCCCAAAGACCCCCCTTCAGACCTCTAGCTCCCACACAACTGCCATTTCCAGCAATCCATTAAAAAAAAAGGGAGAAAAAAAAATGGGCTCCTACAGAGGTCAAATCAAGAGTGAAATCTAGAAAATAAAAAACAAATTGAAGAATTATTTTAAATTGTTAAGAAGAAAGTTTTCATCAACGTTTTGCAAAAAATGAAAAATGGACTGTGGAAAACATTTGAATCAAATTTTTAAAAATTATTCTTTGTACAACATTGGTCTTTTCAAATATAGGCAACTTTTTAATTTGCAAACTGTTCATTTACCTCAGATAACTACTAACCTGTCCCATGGCTGACACTGTACCTTCATTACTGGAAGCAGAGTTAACTTAAAGAGAAATCAGCTTAGAGCAAAACTAGATTCTGAAGCGGGGGCTGAACTGAAGAAATTGGCCTTGCCCAGTTCACCAAAACTATTTTTTTAAGACATAAAAGATGAAAGAGTTTTTATTCCTATAAAGAGGCATATTTTCATTAAAGCTGAAACGTACTGAAAGGGCAATCAAATAGAATGTTAATTTAATGGGTGACAAAATCTGACTCGAAATTTCTTGAATTTTGGTTGTCTAATTTGAGCCACAGTATAAACAACAGCACCAATTAGTTCGTTTTCTTTTAAGAAGTCGCAAGCCGTACCTAAAAGACTGTTGTTCTGTCTAGTTAAACACTCATGCATTAAAATGCTAATAATTAAACTGTTACGACTGACTAATGAACTCTGCCAACTATAAATGATGGTCTTGTTAGATTCACTGCACAGCAAGGCTTCCTTTGTACTGAAAAAGTTAAAGGTTAAAGAGCTCTTGAAAACAGCAAGCAGCATCTAGAAGCAATTACATTTTTTTCCTGGAAACTAATAGTTGTACAATAATGTTTCAATTCGCACTCCGAAAAAAAAAATAATTACTATGAACTCCATTCATCAGAGCAAATCTGCAGCTTTCTACACCATGGCAGGTTGTTAATTTGGCTTCTGCATCCAGCCTGCTCAGCCTATAATCTAGTGTTTTGCAGAGCCTTTTATTGATCCTGCTCATGGAAACTAAAAGGGCAAAGACTCGAGCTTGACTTGTGATACCTGTTGAGTAGCACTCACTCACATCAGAAAAACACTATGAGATTGAATTTCAAAAGGCTTATGTGGCAGATGTCCTTGGATATAGTGTTTATTCGCTGGTTGTCCACGTGCGTTGACTTCCAGACAATACAGTCTCTGGGAAATGCAGGAAACAGGGCTGGAACTGGGACTGGATTCCTGCTTGATTGCACCTGTGACTGCAGCTATGGTTCTTGACAAATACCACCTGGGTGAGGAGATTCGGGATTCCAGCGTGGCCACCCAATGAAATTGTGAGTTTCAGAATCAAGACTTTCCTACGAACCTCGCATTCCTGGAAAATAAATAGAATTTCCTCTGTTGAAAATCACTTGATCTTGGATTAATCATTAAAAATAGTTCATATGAATCCTAAATGAACTATGACTAGATAACAGTGAAGAAACTAAGATATAAATGAGCATGTACAGAAGTGCATCTTCCTATCCACTCAGTGATGTGCTGAAAGCAGCCAAAGCTTTCCCATGGCTCTGCTTGAATTGCCTGTACTTGAATTATTGAGGGATCTGTGCATTAGAGAAATACTCAGCCGACTTGATTGCTATCAAAATAACTCTTACAATTATTTTCCAGACTATTGCTTAGATAGTTTGTCCAGTGAACACACCGGTGGTGGGGAAAAATGTGGAAAAAAGATTTTGCAAAATCTCCCAAATATGGCAAACTGCTTTCAACCTAATAGAAAATCCTGGGTCTGCTTTTTTTTTTTTTTTTTTTAATGCAACTTTGCTTTTAAATACTGCTGTGGAGTTATGAATATACATATGTATATAAAAAAAATACATAAATATATATATATATATAAACAGGAAAGGGCCAGCATGGTAGGTCATGAAAAGTGCAGTTAATTATGTCACTCTGCTTCTTTTATAGTAGGACCCACCACAACATGCACAGCCTTTTGCTTAAGGTGTTTATAAGATTGAGGAATGATGTTATACTCCCAGCATCCATTTCAAGTCCAGAAAAATGATAAAAAAAAATTTTGCTTTTAATTTTGCCCCTGTTAAGAATGAATCTATATGAATATCTAACATCTGAACAACATGTTTTTGTAGTATCAGTGGCACAGTGGAAATAGTTACTGTGAGCACAAGGGATAGCTGCATTCTTTGGATGACATTAAAAAGATATTATCAAAGAGAACCACCATACTCATCAATGAAAACGAACCACCTGCTATTTTTCTTTAAGAGAAGAGCTTCTGTTGAGAAAAAGAATGAAGTAAACTCACAGTTCTGAGGAAGAACTTGTGGGCAGCATGGAGCCAAGAACTCTGGGAGACAAATACTCACCTTAAACAGTCAATACGGGGGCAAAGAAATATCATTATTTTCAACTTTATACAAAAGTTTATAGTATTGATGTCAAACAGGTAAGTGAGATATGATTGTGAGCAAGCTCTCAGTGTGAATTTTCTTCTTGGACCTTGTGAATTTGGCTCTTCTATGAAATAGTGAAAGGCATGGCAGACATAAATTCTGCTTTTTCTCTCAAAAGATGGTCACAATGCCATCTTTCTGACACTTACAGACATCCTCATTTGTATGATCCTCTTAATAAATTTCTGGTGAGGATCTGGGAAACTGGGTGAGACAGCTACGAAGACATGGGATGTCTGAAAGGTCTGAGCAACCCTCTCATTTCATTTTCATCTCTACACATTTCCCAACACTGTGGCCTGGTACACATACACACGGGTACAGTGCATAAACTGTAAATAAAAGGTCCTTCCTCAACACATTTGTAGCTGAGAGGAGATAGAAAACACTCATAAACTACTTGGTCATCAGATATCAGCAAAGTTGTAAAGTCCAGGCAACAGAGTAATTTGAATTTTTATGATTATGTAATAGTAGGGTTAAGGCTCAGAAAGGTAACTCAGCAAATAATATGTTTTTTGCTCTTCCCTGATCTATAATGCTGGTAGCCTGAAATGAACAATGGAGTTGTGTAGACCTTAGTATGGACATTAATCAAAATAGATCTTTTAAATGTTAGACACACTGAGTAAAGGAGAAATGTATTATATGAAAGTACAAACTCACCAGAATCCGCTGGTTTTCAAGACTGACTTCATCAATATCGGGTTTAGTTTTGCTCAGAGAGAAACTGGGACAAAAATAGTAGAAAGAAACATTGACTATAACATGAGACAGGAGGTAGTAAAGATGGAGAGAGTACTTGCAGAGAAAATTATTAGTCAAACATAGCTGTCCAAGACCTGGTGTGTTGGCTTGATGGAGAAAATATTTCTAGATGTAGAGAGCTACAGTATAAAATATATTTCATTCCTCTCTATTTCTCAGCTTCCAAAGAGTTCTCTCCTTTCTCTGACAACAGATACATCAGTTGGGATGTAGTTAATAAAAATAACAACAGTAAAAAGAGTCAACTTTTATAGAAAAAAAAAAAAAGAGCATTATAAGTACTAGGGAAAAGTTTTGTGAATTCAGGCTAGCTTTTCAAACATTCAGACCACCCCTAAAATAGCAGCTACAGTTCACAGGGGCCAGAGTTACACAAATTCCAGCTCTCCCTATGTGGTAAGTCTAATACTTTCTTTTCTTATGCTTTAAGGACTTCAAATAGGGTTTGTGCATTTGACTCCTTTTATCTCTTTCATAGAGTTCTCTCTGCTTTTAAATCCCTAAGTATCTCTGTCCTCCCCCTGCCATTCCTTAACAGATCCAGGACAGCACAAATAATGCCTCTTGGCTTTGAACACATCATGGCAAATTTCACTGACAGAGGGAAGATGTATGAGCAGTTATCTGGGATAGTTTTACACCAATCCATCTATTGTCTGCTGTGTTCACAATCTTGGGCTGGAATGAATTTCAGGCAAAGTGCATCCCTCACAGGCCACTGCAAAACAGAATAGGTTCTGTCTGAGGTCCCAGTCCTATCTGATGCTAAGCACCTTACTGCATCAGGACCTCACGGAGGAATATTCCACTTAGATTTCTCCAGGGCTTCATAGGGCTTTGTCTCCGGACAATGGAAAGATGACAGGAAGATGGCAACAGTTTTGGTGCCTAAAATCCTCCACAGTTCTAGGAAAAAAATGACCCTATCTGTATAAAAGGATACCAAGTCAACCTGCAAAAATGAAGAAGGAAATATTTAAAAGGAAGGGAAAAAACCTTCTTAAATGATGACCCCACAGATTTCTCTCTTGCTTCTGCTACCATGTAGGGTTTTTTGGGAGGGCAACACTTGAAGGGACTCACCTGAATAAAGCTGTGCAATTTCATCCTACATGTATAGGACTGGGCCTTTTGTAAGATATTCATGACAGAGACTTGTATTTCTTCTTCTGTATGGTGCCTGTCATTCTTTTGAGCACAGTACAAAACAAGAACTAATCATTACAATACCAGCATGGAAATCCAGTTATTTACATTTTCTAGGTATTCTGTTTAATCAGTGCAGTAAGACATAGACTATTTGGTGTCTCCATAGTACTGTACTCACATACTTTGCCATAAATTTTAGCCTTTAGTGAGAAAGACAATGGTTATAGAAAAACAGTCACTGCTCTGCTATTGTGTTATAATTCCAAATGCAGGAATTCTGTGTTTCAGCTAAGACATATTTGCATAATATTAAAGCTTGAATTACAAAAAATGTGAAATGTCTGCAGTTTATATTGTGAAATATTTGAAAAGTAAAGCAGATTTTTACAAACATTTTTGTAACACTGTATTTTGAAACATGCAGTTCATTAGGGAAGAAAACACAGCTTGTGTAATGAGGGATTGCTATAAGTAGATTTAATATATTCTAGCATTGAAATATTATTGTTGATCATAAAAGATTAAATGCCCTTTGGTTTCAATCCTCTTATTAAAAGCAGCAAATTTATTTTTCTTGAGTGTGGCAAGTAAGTTTGAACTAAAATGTAAATGCTTAACAGACTCTGCGTATGTGCACGCAGGCGTGTGATGAAGAGATGGGGCATTTTCCCCAAAGCTTCAATTTCAGCTTGCTAATTTGTTATCATTGTTCATTAACTATGTGGTTGACCTAAGATGAGCCTGAAGGATTACAGAATATTTGTCTAACTATTTAACAGAAGCTTATAAAATAATAGCATTTGTTAAACACCTCAGGTTTCCCTCCCACCACAACTGTAATCTGAAGACATTAAAGGGCTGGGTGGGTTGAACACAAACACGGTGATGCTCGGTTGGGTCAGATGTGTCAGTCCAGCTTGGTTTGAATAGGTAACCCAGTCCACAGTGTAACTACATTAAAGGCAGTTTCTGAGAAACCACTGTCAGCTCACTGATTCCATGCTGATTTGCTGCTGGATGGGAGCTGCTGTTTTTCATTGGGTGGTTGAGTAGCTGGGATAATCAAATTCATGTCACCTGCAAGCCAGGGTGGAATGAAAAGCATGACTAAATGGGGAGGAAAACCAGGATAGTGTTTCACTGTCACCTATGTCCTTAAAATACTGCTTACGTTTGCCATTACATTTGCTGTCTGTGGAGTTTCTCATGGGAATACTGACACCTTAAAGCTCACAAAAGCCAAGTCTGCAAAAGCCTTGCAGAGAGCAGAGGCTCAGGTGCTGGTACTTTGCTTGAACACTACTAGAGTTTAGAGAACTCTTCAGCAAGGAGGAACTGGGTGGCACCCTTCCTCCTGCTCAGTAGCACAAACCCCAGGGATTTTTGGTGTGTGGACCTGTTTGGACAGGAGTTGTGCAGCCCTGACTGGCTACAAAGTGTTTTTGCTGGTGCTTCCAGAGGACTTTGCACTATCTGCTGCTGTCACGCAGAGATAACCTAATTTCTACTTCTTGATAAAAAAAGTCTCTCATATCTCAAAAGAAAAGAGAGCTCAAAAAAATTCAACACTTGAAGCTTGTTAGAATAAGAACACACCATATGGAAATTATCTGCATTGCTTCTGTCAGGATGTACCAGATGGGGCTTAGGTTAACTGCCTTGCCTGCTCAGCCTCCTCTGCTTGCACTTCCCCTGTTAGATGAGCCTGAACACAAACTGCTTTTTACCTGCCATGCTGCAAAGTGCTGTTGTACCAGCCCATAAACCCAAGCAGGAAATTCAGAGCCAGAATCTGATCTCTTATTAAAGATTTCAACCAGACTGGAAGCCCATCTGTACTAACCTTGCCTCCTGAAGACACACCACAGAACTCACTGGTAGGGTCTCCCAGGTAGAAAGACCTTTTTGAGAGCGTGGTAGAAGTTGAGAACAAATTCCAGCTTACAGTTTCAACATAAGCTTTAAACAACACTCTCAGGGATCTTGCATGTCTTAGGACTGAACTCAGAATTTGCCCAACCCATCATAAGAACACAGCACAGGACATGTGTTTGCCCAGAAATAGACTTTTAGACCTTCTTGAAAATAAGTCTTTGGTAGTTGAGCGTTCCTTGATAGTTAAAGAGGTACTTCCTTTCTAAGCCCCTTTATGGGTTTCCAGAAAAATTACTCCTTTAGGCTGATACTTTTGTAGCTTTTGGAAAGTTTGGTAAAAATCCATATGGTTGGTTTAGAGCATGCTTAAAGAATTGTTTCAGATGTTTAACTTGTGCTAGGGTAACTGAAAACAGTTCAAACTTGGCATGTAATCTCCAGTGAGAAATGTGGGCTTGGATAAGTTGGGAAAAAAATTGGTTCAGAAAGAAAGGAGTTATAAACAAGTGGAAATCGTATGCTCCAGTTATCCAGATGTATGCCAGGCAAGCACAGACGTCTGGATAGCCACATGCTGAAATAAATGCATCTGTATTTATTTAAATGTGTGATGTAATGTTCATGTGCAAACATCTCAGTAAATGGTAGGCATGTTAATTTTTCCCATCTCACAAAATAAATATAGACAATACATGAGATAGACATGTGTGTCTGGCTGACCAACAGGATGACCCAGAGCTCTTGGACACCAATGAAAAGACTGTTCCTGAATGTAATGGAATGTGGGTCAGAGTCCAATGCCCTACAATCCTGCTCATATATTAAAAAATAGAAAGAGTAAATACACATGTAAAATGTTAAAAACCTCATCAGTCCTTAAAAGTTTCCATTACACTATCTCAGATAATGTTCAGTGCCAACTGTGATGAATTAAAGTTTCCACAGCCAGCAAAAGCTGTTCAAAACCTAAAATGTAATATATGATTTTCTTGATTCAGAATTTCAAAATACAACCTTTTAAACAGAGGTTCAATCATCAAATCCACAGGATAAGTAGCTCTGGGTTTTCTTGCTGAAAATCCAAATTACTTGGGTGCCAAACTTTCATATGCCTAAAACTGGTGTCGCTCCACCGATTTCAGTGGAGCTATGCTGATTTACACCAGCTGCATGGCTGGCCCATAAATATTTTCAGTTGATCTGGATTATTTTATATATTATAAGAATTTTCTTTATGGATTACATGGCAAAACATTTGTTCTCAGCTTCTATAATGTCAGGCTCTGTGAATTTATTTTAATGTGGGACCATTCGTGTGGTTCTATTATTGCACAACTAAATACATTTGTGCTCACAACACAGTTTTACTGCACGTCCTCCCATTTGTGCACTCCCATGTAGACATCCTAGCAGAAGCATTGCCATCACTCCATCTATCCACAGGAAGTCGGATATTGGTGTGGAAGAGTGAAGCTGCAGCTGCTGTGGGAAACAAAGCACTGAATTTCAAGCTGTTGGTCGTGCAAGAATTTCCACGATAACGCTTTGGTAAGTGTAATTCTCTGCATGTAGTTATGTTAGTGGGGCTTTAAAGTTAATCATGCATGGTATTATTCATCAGGGAGGTAATGCTGGACACTTCACTTAGCACTTTGACACAAAGGTAAACAGATTCCGAGGATGCCGAGTAGTGGGATAATGAGATTTTATTAAATCTGTGATCTTCCCCTCTTGTATTGCCACTTCCTGCAGGTCCCTTTTTCTCTGCAGCACTTTGCTTGCAATAGCTCAGGGTTTGGATGTGTTATGGGATCAGTGAATGCACTCAGGCCTTTCCTTGCTAAGCCCCTGGGCTGTGCAGCAAGGTGTGCAGCCACCTCCACAGACCCTGTTGGGGCAGGACAGACGCCGGGCAGCCAGGCTTGGCTGGAGATACAGGCAGGGAAATATCCCCTCAGCAGCCCAGGAAAACCTGATCCATGAGCTACACAATCCCACTTAGGGGGCAGGTAAATAAAATGTATTTACAGCGCATTTAAAGGGAATGTATAAAGAATTGATTCCTGACACCTCTTGATAAATACAGAATCATGGAAGAATCCAACAATAGTTTGCTTAAAAGCTTTCCTACCACTTTGTCCTGCTTTTTCTCTGATTCAATATAGCCCATAACATTCTGGTCTGTAGCATGTTTGGTTTGTGCTGGTCATTTATTAATTCTCAGCAAAATATTTCTCAGTTAAATGTTAAAGCAAAGCACAATCAGAGGAAACGTAACAAACTTGCCCAAGAAGGAGACTATTGGTCCTGCTCTCAAAACTCATTCAACCATCTGACAAAATCTTCCTGAATCCAAATCCAAGTATTTACAGACTGAGATTGAGGTATATGGTCTGGTAAATTGGCAGAGCCTGAGAGCAGTTACCAGCACCTGCCCAGATGGTACCTATCTTTGCTTTTATAAGCCCCACTTTCATTTACAGTTTTCTAGAAGAGAAAGTTCAAAGCAGCAACAACTATTTAATATGTGTAGACTTTCCTCAATATGCCAGGGAAATTAATACTGAAGAAATTTCCTCAGTTGTCTTAGACTGCAAGTGCCATTTAAAAATCCAGCCCATCGGCCCTGGTTCCTTATTGCCCCCGGGCTCTGTGGCATTAAGTACAAGCAACACACTGTGAGGCAAAAAATAGCATTGCTCCCAGTTCCCAGTAGGGAAACTGAGGCCTGGGGAGGCTGAGCAATGTGGCTGGAGGTACACAAGGTTTAGTTGTGCCTTTTGGCCAGGACAGGCACCCAGGTCAGGCGGGTTCCCAGGGGCAGCTCCTGGACTTTCCTCTCGCACACTGCAAGAGCTGCTGGAGCACCAACAGCACAGAGGACAGGGCTACCTGCCTGCTCTTCCACACAGGGGTTCAAAGAAAGGCAAAGCTGGCAGGGGTTAAAGGCTGTGAAACTCGACATTAAACACTCCTGCAGTGCCAGCAAGGGTTAAGACAAGTGACACGGGAGACACAACGGGACTCTCCTTCTGTGCTACATATGTAGATGGGTATTAAGGACATGCATCTCTCCTCATCTAAAATCATGAATTTTTATGAAGTAAGCCCTGCATTCCCATAATTCAGTAGGGTGCACTTTGCAGACCCTAAAGTGCTGTCACTACAGAAGGTTTCATTGCTTGCACCTGCTAAAACATTTGAGGTATTTGAGAGGCAGTGAAACACATTTGCTTTTCATTTTATCTGACTTTGAAAATCTTTGAAGTGTTTAATAGTAGTCCAGAAAAGATTTCTGCCTCTTAATCATTTACTTGTAGGGCACATTCTCCACTGGTAGCCTGTCAGGCAGAAAACGAGTTTAGCCCAGTTTTATTAAGTGCCACATGCCGAGTCAGTGTTCATTAGAGGTGTTTTAAGGTTTGAATTATGTAATTTATGAGAAAAAGAAATACAAAATTCCATTGTTTTATTAATATGCAGCACAGGATATACTGCTAATAACACACTTTTTAAACAGAAGTTTTATTAAAAAAAATGCTTTTATAGGGGGCTACAGATAGGCTTTTAAAAATCTCTTTTTCCCTGTTCAATAAAATTCAAACATTTTAATTCAATCAACATAGATTTGAAAAAAGGAACTATTCTTAACCTCTCCTTTCGGTCACTTTTCTTTACACACATTGTAGACAAAAGGGGAAAAAAAAAAAATAGAATCTTTTTAATAGAAATGACAGTATATGGTACTAAAAGCAAGCCAAAGCTAAAGTCTGCAGTCAGATGTTAATTCACCCTTCAAACAAAACAAAGCAGGAAAAGAACAGAAATGATAAAGAGAAAAAGAAAATAAAAACTCTGCTTTTTAACCCCAGGAGACACTACTTTCAAAAATTGTTTTAAATTGCCCCACAGATTCAGAGGTAGTGGGATATTTTTAATTAGATTAGTGCTTAACTAAATCTTTTGGTAGCCCACTAAACTACTTTTATGGTCTGCATTTTTTTAATATTGTAAATAGATTTTCTTAAGCACATGTGAAAAGCAGAACTTGTGGAATATAAGAAGGAGTATATTTTTCTTCTCAACCTGTCTGGCTCCAGTTACCTGAGCCCAGTCCTGGAAGTCCAAAGTAGGACTGGTCCTGTAGCTGGTGCTGGCAGATAATCTCTCTGTCCCCTGGGACAGAACCACATCCACCAAGGGCTCTGCTTGTCCCATCTCTGTGGCAAAACTCCCACCAGCATCCCATACTTTCACCTGAAAAAGAGGTTGTGAGGCCTGGGGAACCAAGACCTGAGTTTAATATGGACTTTTATTGCCATGGGAAAGTCACAGTCATCTTAACTTATACCAAACTGGAATTCATTAACCCCTTCAAGACAGGAGAGGTTGCAGTTCCTGCACTGGTGGGTTTGATTTGATTGCTTCTGTTTAATTTATTTCATTACTTTGCTATTTACTAATGTTCTGAAAAGTTCTGGGGACAGAGGGACCTTGGTGCTTTGGGGTGGACATGCTGTGTGCACGAGGCTGAGCTGCTGGATGGCTCAGGTTGTGCAGAATGGAAAGAACTGGTGCCCAGAATCAGTGCTTAAGAAAAAATTACTCATTGCAGATGCCATGCAAGTCACTAATTTTGGAGCCACAGGTGACCAGTCGTGCTCATATTTTGGTAATGGGATGAACATGTGGAATCTTATCACGTTTTATGGAGAGGGATGTATTAGTATCAGACTTCTGAGATTTGGCTTTTCCTGCAAATGAACTCTGCATGTACCTCACGTCCCACTGATGTAAAGGAGTGATGCTCTCTGCAAGGCACACTGAGAGTCAATTATTGCCAAAAAGCTGCAAAATATGAAGTTGCTGACATTGAAGAGTTGGTCATAAGAAGTGGTATGGAGAATACACATATGGTACCAAAACATCTTCAATGGAGGTGGCAGTTATACTTGATCACAGCCATTAATTTTTAAATTTAAGTTAAGAAGAGGGAAAAACTTGTAACTATATTAAGAATTTGTTCATTTGATCCAGAGTAACATTTTAATGAATTCTCTGGAAGCATGAGCGAAGAACTGTTAAAAACCCCTTGCCCTGCAGAAAATACACTTTAAAAAACCTGTTTGCTTTGAATGAAACATTATTTTTACAGTGAGTCCTCATTTTACGGCAGACACATGTTTGTAAAAGCTGCCATTGTTTGTGTGGAAGGTGTGAGGAAAAAAATACAAGGGGAAAAACTGGCAGATGCTTTACCTTACAGGATCTGCTTTAGAGACGGCTCCTCCAGCCCTGGCTCTGCTCAGGAGCCATTGGCACACACAGCCTCGCTGAGGCAGCACTTGGGAAATTGGTGAACCCGAGCAGGGCATCAACTTTTGCTCCAGTTCTTAATTATGGCAGTCAGAGATGACCTCCTTAATCACCGAGGCAGCTCCTTTTTGGGAAGAAAAGCAGTATCATGGCAGTTGTGCTGCCACCCCTTACTGCAACCCACCAGAGGTGTGGAGTGGGAAGAAGCACAAATGATTCTGCTGCTTCTTTTTTTGAGACTCTCAGAGCAGTCTGCATGCTGTGGCCATGTCCACACCGGCTTGGAAAGCCTCCTTCCCTTGGGCGCACACATAAGGAGCAGAATACTTATGTGCCAGGCTCCTCACCTCATCCCCAGAGGATGGGAGTACTCCTTACCTCTCTGAAGTCAGTAGGGAGAGGGTGTTTTTAATTCCAGTGGAGGAACTGGCTGCTTCGGTTTTATTGCAGAATCATGCTAGTAATACATCCAGATTACTGCAGCTCACAGTAAGGAAGTCAATTTATAATGACTTTGCCATTGTCCTGTTGCTAATGTGCCACATTTGATTCTCCTCAGCTGGCTTTGAAAGGTCTCTTTGAGGAAGGAGGAGATAGCACCCTTGCTTATGAAAAAGGCAAATTATACCCAGGGGCAACATTGCTGCACAACAGGAAAAGGCCAGCCTCCTCCCAGGAGACATGGCCCCAAATTAAATGCAAGTAATTTCCTGACTAACCTGTGATTTCTATCTGGTTGTGGCTTCTGGCATACAGCTAAGTCTCCAGTTCTGCTGTTCTGTTCAGCAGGTCTCACATGTGCTTTCACTTTCATTTCCAAACGTTAATACAGAACAGCCCATCCACAACCTGCTGCTCAGGCAGCGGGGGCCGAGGATGCTGGCTCTGGGTTGTGCAGCCATGAGGAGCAGGGAGGACACTCTCTGCTCAGGTGTCACCCCCCAGAGGGGTCCCTCAGCCACAGCAGTATTGTGCTGGCAGGGAAGCTGGGAATGGGAGAGCAACACCCGCCTGAAAGTGGTTCCTGCAGGTCCCAGGTACCACCCAAGAGGGTTTGGAGTGTGGCTGCTCCCTTCCCCATCACCAGCCTAAAAGTGATGGAGCTACCATGGACTTTGGGTTGGAAGAACCTCTGCCAGTAACTTTCTGGTGTGCAGCAGGCCTCTGTGGAGAAAATCACCAGCATTAGGTCAAAGTGATTTTTGTAGAGCAGCAGCAAAGCATTCAGCAGCAGGTTGGAAGGCTGGAAGCCCTTTAGCTGTCCTGTGGCTGGACAGGGATGGGGAACAGACAGCTCGGGAAGAGGATGAGTGCTAGAGGGTTCCATGGAATGTGTGATGCAGGGAGAGAACCTTAAAGAATAACATAAATTATATTCAGCCTTTCTGTGGTTACTTCTAGGAGAGAGAAGGA
>VZTJ01006683.1:194118-234998 GCA_013397795.1 Orthonyx spaldingii
GAAGGAAGGAAGGAAGGAAGGAAGGAAGGAAGGAAGGAAGGAAGGAAGGAAGGAAGGAAGGGCAGACACAACAGCCTGCAAGTTTCCCAGGGCAAGCAGTGACAGATTTACTTTACTAAAAGTACTCTACCATGATTTATCCCAAGTACCTGTCTTCCTCTTGTACTTTTACAGCATTTGGGGGCAATTTCTATGGACACTGTAGCACTTTTGCATTGGGAACTGTCTGTTCAGTAGATCATGTGGATATGGGCCACAGACATCACTGAAATGATGTGTGCAGAATTAGGGTGAATCAAATGGCTGAGCCTATTTTAGGTCATCAATATGGTGGTTGAAAAGTCCATGGTAATAAATACAGGGACATGCCAGAATCAAATCTGGAAACTCTCTAAAGCTGAAACTAGTTTGTGTGTGTTTGTGGTAAAATAAGACAGCAGCTCCCTTTGTGCTCCCAGATATCAGCAAAGATGGAAAGTGATCATACATTGATTTATCTTTTTCTTAATGAATTCAGACTTTAAGGAACTTTACACTCAAAAAGCATGAAAACAGCTCTAGTGTTTTACTCACATAAAGCTGGACAAAGAAGCAACATCGGTCTTTTCAGGCCCAGGGTAAACTAATTTTTTTGTGCTGGTTTTAGAATTTCATTTGAGTGCTGTTTTGTCACTCTTCATTTATTTAACCTAAATAGTTCATCTTTAGTGTGTCTTCAGGTGCAGCAGCAAAAACATTCCTTCCACTGGTAATGACAGAATTTCTAGTGGTGTGAGTAAATTCATACTGGTCACCACATAAAGAGAAGGCTGTAATACAAAAAGATTGTACCAGTTTTACTATGCTGGTACAATCAAACTAATATAACTTGTGTGTGTCTATGATAAGGGATATTCATGCTGTTTGTTGAGAAACTGGCACAGGAACAGCACTGAATGAAATACATCTGGGATTAATAACCCAATTCATATAGTAAATAACAGGTTGCACAAATTTAATCAGTTGGAGAATTATTGCATGAGTAAATAGATACTCCGTGGGGGGGGAAACTTACACTTGGTGCACAGGTCTTAAATGGTCAGTCTGCTCTTGATTTTGCTGTGAAAATGCCTATCTGCTTCAAGTCAAGGTGGTCTTTAGGTTGGGGGATTCCTCTTAATTTCTGAAATAACTAGTCTATGCCAAAAAGTAGAGATTTTAATTGGGATTTCTACTTACATTCAGAGATGTTTCCTTCTAATCATCTCTATTTTAGGCCCAAGTGAACCCCAAGATCCAAGCAAAAACAGAGGTAATGATGTGAATTTCATCCTCATTTCTGATTAAAACATATGAGAAATGACCAGCTTAGGCAAAGTTCCCTCATAAAATTAAAAATGGATACCACCTTGGTAAATAAGTTCAGAAATACTTTAATGCCCCCAGGCAGTCCTTTTTGTTTGTAAGAGAACCAAACAATAAATCAGGTTTTTGTAGGAAACTTTTGCAAAGAGTGTTTTCTCATTAATTTCTATGGGGAACATGCCTCAGGTGTTTCAGTGATTGCTAAAACTTTTGCTACAAAAAGTTTTAGTATGTTACAAGACATCTGTAGCTTGATATATGTATATATTTAAAAAAAGACAAAACAAAATATTTTTTCTTAGCTTTTTTTGATACTTGGACTTAAGCTTCGGCTCGAGTGAACTTTTGGTTTTGGCCAAATGTCCATGTTTACAAGAGAAATTCTCAATGTTTCATTTTTCCTCAGCATTGCTTCGGAGGAAAGGCCGCAGCATTGTATTTACAAGATACCCTGAACTGTCAGTTTCCTTGAAACACAATGTATTTAATACAAAGCCATTAAGCCTTGTAAAACTGTCAAAAATGTAAATGACACTTGTAATAAAACCTTGTCGCGTGACCGGCCCTGGCTAATCAGGGTTGATGATATCACTGCAGCTGATCACGGCTGGTGCTATGTACATTTCGACAGCTTTATGGCCTGTGTGGATTTGTGTTATTAAAATTGTACAGTTTTGTAAGGAATCTGGGATTTAATAAAGCAGCAGAGAAACTACAAAAGGGACAATATATCCCACTAAAAGTGAGTCAGGCTTTAAAAAAAAAAAAAGAAGAAAAAAAATAAACAGAGCGTACGAGCCCGTGCGCGTGTGCGTGCCTGGGAATGGGGAAACCTGGAGAGGCTCTCCCTGCCTAACTCGTGCAGGGTACGGGCTGCTCGTATAAACCACTTTTATGTATTTATAGCTCGGCAAATACCTTGCATCTGTGAGACCATAAAACAAATTACTATGTATCCAATTGCTTCAAGGTGGCGAATTGTGCTTAAACTTAATGACTTGTACAGATTATAGGAGAAAGAGCATTACCTGTTTAATGTCTTTTTTAATAAGTAATTCCCAAACAAGTATAGTAAATGGGAGGTTGGGAGTTTGGTTTGGCTTCTTTTTTTTTTTTCCTTTTCTTTTTTTTCTTTTTCCTCCCCTGGGATGGGAACAGAACATTGTGAATGCAAGGTAATGCACCCTTTTATTTGTTTTGCAATCCTTGGAACTGCTCTCCAGAGCACAAGCATGTCAGAATAGGAGAGACGAGGATACATATTCTCCCAAAAATCTGTAAATTCAACCTAATGGGGCAGATATCAGAAAAATGTGTTGGATTGAAGGCACATCAATCACCCCCGGTTTCCTGGCATGAGCTGGCACTGCGTGCCTTATATTTCAGCCAAATTATTCCATTTGTTTCTGAAGATATTTTAATCCCTCGTGACCTCAAACTTCCCGTGAACCAGGGCCTGAACAAAAGGCCGCCCACTGTCTTTGCAGTAAATCTGTTGTCTCCCTTCTCGGCCCGCAACCTGGGATCATAGATCACCCCTGCACCGCAGCTTGCTTCAATTTACTCAATTAACTCGAGTAAAGCACTTGTAAGTTTGCAGATGTTGCTTTATTATCAAGGCCTAAAATGTACACGGGGGTTCAGGAGCCCAGGGTTACGGGGAGGTTGTGGGGAGGGGGAGGGAGGCACAGCCCCACAGCCGCTGCCTGGGGCGGCCGCTGCACCCCGGCCACCTCCTCTGAGCCCTGCTGGGCTGCCCACTGCTGTCCTGGGGGCTACCCGATCTTATCTGGCAGGGAGAGGGGATAGGAGAAGCAGGTATTCCACCTCGAGATAACGTCGTGATTAACAGATGTTTAATTGGGCCATTCATCAAGTGAAGAACCTGCCTCAAAGACGGCGAGGCTAAGTAAATTATTTCCAACCCTGCAGGTGTTGGACCGGCAGCTCTATTACTCTTCTGGAAGCGGGCTTTAGAAGATTTTTATATGAAAAGATAATTTATTTCTACAGGGACTTTTTGCAAGGGCATGCAGTGATAGGATGAGGGGGAATGGTTTTAAGCTGGAGGAGGGTAACTTTAAATTGGATATTAGGAGGAAATTCTTCTCTGTGAGGGTGGTGAGGCACAGGAACAGGTTGCCCAGAGAAGCTGGGGATGCTCCATCCCTGGAAATGTTCAGGGCCAGGTTGGATGGGGCTTGGAGCAACCTGGGATAGTGGAAGATGTCCCTGTCCATGGCAGGGGTTGGAAAGAGATGACCTTTAAGGTCCCTTCCAACCCAACACATTCTATGATTCTATGACCATATCTTTATTTATCTAAAATGCTTTCAAGTTTGGGCCCAGTCCTCCTTCGTCTTGCATGATTTCTAAAAACAGGCCTTTTGCCTTGGATGCATTTCTTCCACAGGACTTTGCTAAAGTTACTGGGGATTCTCTTGAATATTGTCCAGAACATCTTTAGCCTACATTACACCTGAGGAGCAGATAAGGCTTGGCGTGTGCAGCAAAATGCTCACTATGAGAGAATAACAGGAGCAGCAACAGCAATGCCAGCAGTAGCAGGGTTTACCATGCTGGTAGGATCACTCCATGATCATAAGGCTGTGGGTAACCTTGCATACACAAGTTTTTTGTGATCTGTGTGTCACCTACAACTTTGTCAGATTAGACCAGACCTTTGGAACAGCAAGAACAGAAAAAAAAACAAACCCGTGTTCCTGAATATCTTTTATCCCTAACAGTGTTCATCTTATGCTAATAGTTTTATGGTTTCTTAGCTTTGCAAGCATCTTTATCAGGCTGTGTTGGGCTTAAAAGGTTTTGGCACATGAAGCAATTTCTACTGGTGACAGTAATTGAGCAGACTGGAATGAGTTAAGGGAGGTTCGATTCTGTTGATTTTTCCTGCATCATCTAAACTCAAACTTGGGTTTGATAGCAAGCCAAATTTTCAGTCTTCAGTTTTCAATCTGTAATGCTTTAAATGGAGAAGCCAAACTAAATCTCAGGGGAATTCACATGGCTGACAAATGTGGATGCAAATGGCTTCATATTTTTGTGTAATATTTGTGTGCAAAAGTCTCTCAAACTCTTCTCAGCTTTTGACTTTCTTAAGACTCTTTAATTACTCTTTGAATATGCCATTATGTTCCTCTTTTTACTCACAGCGTTTTTTTAAATAGTGGTCTGGTTTTTTTCTGTACGTAATGGAAGTTAATAAAATATGTGTCAGAAGCCAAAAATATGATGAGCTACAAGGCATACTCCAGACTGGTAGGAAAAAGAAGAAAGAACTGGCCTGTAATTACACAGTTGATCAGTATTTTTCCCAAGAATAGATATTACTTTTGGTCTGTTTTGCCCAAAATATCTGGCCTGAATATCAATAATTTGCCCCCTTTTCCAATCTTGAGCTCACCAATTTGTGCTCATTTTAAATCTCTCCTCTGTGCCAAAAACTGCCTGATGTTAAAGTCTAAAGTTTAAACCTGAACTAGAAGTTCCCCATGTCTTTTTCTTCCACAGTGCACTTAGGTTGGATCAGATCTGTTGAATTAAGAGAGCTGGGGAAGGAATCCCAGCAAGACACTAGAGATCCATAAATTCACTCAGTTTTATTGCTTCAGGAGAAAGGAGCAGGTCCATGAGAGCATCAGCTTGCTGTTCCTGCATCTCCAGGTGGCCACTGGCATCCAGGCTCACTCCCACTTGCCTTAGACCCTTGCCTTAAGCACCTCCTTAAGAAACTGGTTGCCTGGTTCCTGTAGGCAGTGCAGAGAGACAGGAATCTTACCTGAGCTGTCCCTTCCTCCACTCCATAGGGGGATCTTGGTGATAGGACTCTTGAAGTGCTGGGATCTGGTTTTTGAATATTGGCTATTAGTGATAAGGAATAAATCTGTCCATTAATCACTCTATTTTACTGAGTGTCCCAGAAACAGTTGGAACTTAGAGTCTGTGTTGCACCAGATACAATTCATGCAGTGTGAGGAAGGGGTTGCTGAGCTCATCCAACACTTGTTTCCTCCCTACTCTCCTGTCTTCCACTGCACTCCCAGCCTGATGAGCTTCCACATCCCTGCACTAAGTTTTTTGGTGATCTCGTTGCTAATCTCATGCAGCCTGGTACTGTGCCTGGAATACCATCAAGACTGGGGCAGCACAAGGTGTAGGATGATTTAGGGGTTTGCTGGCTGTCACTCCATGAGAGTTAGATGCTTGTGCTGCCACATAGCAGCTGGTATGGAAGAAGGCATCTCTGCTCAGCTCCTTCTGTCAGTACATCAGCTGCTAGCTCTTGGTAAGCTGCCATCAAAACCTGTTACCTGAAAGCTCATTTGGGTGTCACTATTCCAACTCCAGCCACTGCAATGTTGGAGCTGTTTTTGACAATTTGCAATCAGGAAACAGCCTTTGAATTAAAGAGGAGATAGGTCAGCTCTCAGCCTGTAAAACACAGAACCATCATCTCAAGCCTGGTGAGGGATGTAGGGAAGCAATATCCTGAACTGGCACAGCTGCTGTTGAAAAGCCAGAAGCATGTACAAGGTGTTCTGCCTTCTTCCAGGTTCCTATCGTGACTTTCTTCAGGATTTTCACAGTTCAGCAGTGCTGGGTGGAAAGAGCTCGTGGCTGTAGCTTGCCACCACTTCTTTCTTTCCAAATCCCAGTTTGGAAACCGTTCTGAAATAATTTCCTGCATGTGATGAGGTACACCTTGTTACCCTGCCTTTCTCTGGGACCTTGCACCTGGGACTCTGCACTAAATAAAGATCTCTTGTTACCCTGTATTTGCCAGTTATTTTATAGAATTACTCTGCACTAGAGTTCTGAAAGGCATTTATTTCAACAGCCAGAGTGGATCATGCATTCTCAGGCCTTTTACAGAAGAACAGGTAAAGTGTGATGCTGTGAGCTTGTGTGTTGAAATGTCTGTGGGCTCATTCCAGCTGTGCCTATGGAAATCCCAATTCTCTCTCCCCACCTATCTGGTCCTGTTCTTAAGCCTGCTGGAACAGATCCTCTCTGCACTAGCACTGGGAACATTTTCTGCTGGTTAGACCCTTCAGCATTGTTGCACTCTGTTTCTCACCAGCATGTCTTCTTCACTTTGTCCCATATGTTTGGGCTCACCTCTTTCCCCTCACAAATCACTCATCCATGAACTACTGGCATCCCTACCCACATATTTTTCTGTGCACCTCAGTAGGAAATATATGAAATCAATGCACCTTGAAGAGCATCACAAGCAGGTCAAACTTTATATTCCTAGTGAAAAGTCTTAACAATGCTGCTCCAGACTCAGCTGCAGTTCAGCCTCTCACTTTCCTTCTTCTAAATACAATTTTATTTGATATCTCAAAATCAAATTCCAGGAAATTCCCTATGGTCTTGTTGTGAATCACGAGCCTACTGTGTGTCTTCACTGAATACCGACTTGGCTTTGCACAAATTTGCATAGAAAATGCTCAGAATAAAAACTTGCATTGACTTCACTGGAAAAAAGTGAGATTTTTTTTTAGTTTGTTGTTGGTATGAAATGACAAAAATATTTTGTAAAAATAGAAGAGAATGCTTGGGAGATGCTTGTGGATTGAAATGATAAACACAATTTTGTTCCAACAGAATCGAAAGCTTGATTCCAACGTGCATCTTTTAGATAGATTAATTTATTTTTAAAATGAAATCTCAGAATAAAACCTGAGATGGTTTTAACCTGAGGAACGGGGGTGCACATTTTCAAACTCAGATCGCACCATCTTATTTCAATCAGCTGCTGAGGAAAAATGGCAGAAACTCATGAAACATCTTTGTATTTAACCTTCATTTTTTAAATAAAAAAAAGTAAGAAAGTGTCTTAGGCAAAATAATAAAGGCAATGAGAAGGTCACCCTCCACTCCAGAGAAGCTGGAACATGCTTGAATAGCCAGTGATTGAAATAAGTGAGGATCCTTTTTTCTATTTTCAACATCAATAGCACAATGACCATCAGAGACAGACTAGGACAGTGCTAATGAAAG
Organism: Orthonyx spaldingii; assembly: GCA_013397795.1. Lineage (NCBI taxonomy): Eukaryota > Metazoa > Chordata > Aves > Passeriformes > Orthonychidae > Orthonyx > Orthonyx spaldingii. The sequence goes on from VZTJ01006683.1 coordinate 201,490, forward strand.
GCATTTTGGGTTCTTGGGTTTTTTGCCGTTGAAAGTCATGAGATTCTGTCAGTTACACTGAAGGCTGTTTTGTTGGCAGTGGTTGGATCTTTTCCTTTTTTTTACAGAAGCAAAGTTGAATAATATGCAGCAAATTGAATGACAGATACAATTTTGAAGGCTAAAACCTAAAACCTTTAAGCAGTGATTTAAAAGCTAATTATTATGGATATAGCCATTCAACATTCATTTCTTAATATTGTTCCCTCAAGAAATAGTGATTTAGTCAACCAATTATTTTATCTCTTTTAGGGATACTTTCTTAATTGCAAAACAATCTAAAAATATAATCAGCATGCTAAATACATGTGGTATCTTGTTTAGAAAACCATGTTGGAGGAAGAATGCAATTAAACTGTCAAAACGTAATTGTTTCTCATATTTAATTTAAAGAGGTTGATTCACATTTGCTTTTCATGTTTAGGAGTTAAAAAACAAAGCAAGGTACTAGTACAACTACTAGTTTTTAATAAATACAACTTAAGCTCAGAGCACTGACGAAAGCTGCCTCTGTCATGAGATGTTGCTATCAACAGATAGGCAAATATTCCCACTTTTTCACTCCTCAGGTAACTGCATTCTCCTGTTTATGCAGGTGCACGCAGATATTTTCACCATGATGTCAAACCAACCACCTTTTACTTCCAGGTCAAAATAAGTAGGTTTTTCTCCCAAATGTCACATTAGTTCTCTGATCCTGTCCATCTTTTTTCGGTAGCAAGCGACTTTTTAAAAGTTGTATGACATCCAGTTAAGGAAAATCTTTGAGTGAAATTAATCCAAATCTGCTGGACCCTAGTCAAGTTGCCAGAAGCTTTTCAATCCCACTTATCTCTTGAACAAAGATAGAAGCCCTGTGGAATTGGTAGCACTGGGAATTGACTTCAGATCTTAGATGGGGTGGAAATCGTCTTGTGAGCACCACGCTGAATTTCAGTTGGTAGTAGTAAACATGGTACCACAAATTATTCCAACCTACTCACCCAAACACCTTACTCTTGGGTACTGCTGTCTTAAGTGGTACACTTTCAGGTTAATTGGCATGAAACACACATGCAAATGCAAGAAAAAAACATTTCCAGAAGTTTATGGATGTTACCTAACAGTTTATTTGAAAAACTACAGTCAATACTATCAATTAAGAGCTATTTAAGTGAAAATATAGATTAAATGAATTAAAATGGATTATGAATTTAATTGTATTGTTTCTTGTGTGCTATTTGTATCCTATATGTACTATTACATACACAAACTAAGTGGATCTTACTTTGATTTTTATGTTTTGTCAATTCTGTAACTGGTACAATAAATAGAACTGGTAGATTGTTATCCCATCTATGGCTCAGCCTTAAGAGAGGGCTGAGAACTCAGCTTAGCAGGTGGGTTTCCCACCTATTTGTTACCAACAGAGTAGATTTGCAGTTCTATTTATTTATATATTTATATAAAAAGGCAGGATCTAGCAGAAAAATAGTTAAAGGTCTGTTTGCCTCTATCCCGTAAGATCTTCCCTTCTCTTTATAATATTCTCCTTATTTCATAAGAGGGTCCAGCTGCATGTGAGCTGCTAAGTGGGGAGAATTCTGAAGTACTAACCAAACTCTGGTAAAAAAAAAACTTTGAGGTTTACAGTTATGCCAAAGTTGAGTGGGCATGGAATTGTACGAAATTGTAGGAGATGCATCTTTTACTATAAAAAGAAATCCCTGTTGAATGTTCTGTACCCATAGTCTTACCCAAATATCCAAGCCCAAGTAAAACACTCAACATGGACAAAATTCTGCCCATGCAGTTGATGGAAATGGTGCTTTATAATGAAAAGTGTAGGGTGACTTTATGGCCACAGGCCCTACCTAGAAATGCAGTGTTGGGCCTGTAACACATCTCACTATAATTTACATGAGACCTGATTCTCAGGTAGCACCTAGGGAGCAGCAAGAAAAGTGACACCAAGCCCATACCGTCTAATTTAAAAGTTATTTGAGCATTTGGCCTTAAGCCTGTGAAACCAACTCCTATCCAAATTTTTTTTTGGCTTGTGTCTGTATTGTTCTGCCCTGGCATAAAAAGGAAAAGAGATTGTAGAAACCCAGGAGTCTTCAATGGACTTTGCCTCTTCCATGGCAAAGGCATGGAGAGGTAGAGGGGTTCCAGGCTCTTGGGGGTCTGTGGGTCTGGGATACGTCAGGATGCCAAAAGTCTGTTCTTTGAGGCACTTCCAGCTCCTTCTCCACTACATTTACCAGCTAGCAAGCTCCAGGATAAAGAAAAGCAATGTAGCTGCCATTTCCCCTCTCTGTGTTATCACAGAACCATCAAGGTTGGAAGAGACTTTCAAGATTATTTAGTCCATCTGTCAAAACCCAACACCACCATCATCACCCCTGAACCACGTCCCCAAGTGTCACATCCAGATGCCTCTTGAGCACTTCCAGAGACAGTGACTCCACCACCACCCTGGGCAACCGAGTGTCCAAACACTCTTTGAGTGAGAATGTTTTTCTAATATTGAATCTGAACCTTTCCTGGTGCAACTTCAGGCCGTTTTCTTTTATCCTTTCACTTGAGACATTGCAGAAGAAATCAATCCCACCTGACCACACCCTCCTGTCAGGGAGTTGCAGAAAGCAATGAGGTCCCCCCTGAGCATCCTGTTCTCCAGACTAAACACCCTCAGCTCCCTCAGCTGCTCCTCACAGGACATCTTTACCAGACCCTTCACCAGATTCACTGCCTATTTTCAACATGTTTCTGACCTGAAACCAGGGCAAGTGGGGGCTATAGTGGGTATCAGCTACCACCCAGTCAAGGAAAAGCCCGATACCCACAGACAGAACTGGGGGAGGGGCTGCACTTTATCACTTTGATCCTGCAAATCCTCAAGTCCTGCCCCAGCTCTGAGTGACTCCAGCAGAAATGGAAGCACACTGAAAATCCTCCATGGTCTATACGCTTCTGCAATCACCCTCACCTGAAATAAAACCCTGATTTGTCTGTGCCAGGCCAGGCTTTGGCTCGACTCTGGGAATTTCATACTGGATTTGTATCCCGTAAGAAGAGGCATTAGGGTTGCCAGTTTGAAACGTGACAAAACCCAGCTGCCCCAGCGAAATGACCGCTGCCCACGCTCAGCTCCATCCACACATGTGTGGTGCTTGGGGTAACAACTGCCAAGCCTACAGTAAAAGGGGCCAGGCAGGCAGGCAGCCACATGGCTATTCTAAATGATATTAATAAGACTTTATAAAAAGTTAAAAGCACAACGTAGCTTTTCAAAGTGTTTCTTAGAGATCCCTACATATGTATAGGTGTTTCATGTCTATGAGATAGAGGCTTGGGGTAAATTTAATACAGTATTCTTTTCAGCCTCAGAATTTTTTATTATTTTTTGTTCCCCCTGAAAGCTGTTGATACAAACTGGGACTCATTAAAAACACCTTGTGTTTTGTTTTCAGAAATTCTGAATTTATGTCATTCCCTGGATCATTAGGAAGCAATGTAGCATCAGCAAATGTTCTGGAGGAGCCCAGTCTTGCAAGGAACAGAATATTCCTGCTGCAGTGGATGGCAGTAAAAAGGTGCTTAGCACCTTTCAGGAGATGCTGAGCATCTCTCCCCGGCCCAAGTCCAGAGATAGCATTCCCAAAGGACAGATACAAGGATATTAAAAAAGACTTTGATCAAAGAAATATTGCTTCTTTCCTCCTTTCACTAAGCAGATGTGCAACGTGTCTTGGGAAAGAAATAGAAAAATTCCTGAGTGATTTATTTGATGAACCTAGTTTTAACCCAGGTTATTGCATGCCTGATACGGTGATGCTGGTTATTAGTTTCCAGTTGAAAATGACCAGATAGAGAACATATTCACTTCATCAATATAATACATTTATTGGTTGTCAAGAGAGTCACATCACACAGATATGTAAATCTGTCACTTTGTCTTAAAAGTGTATTTCTCTATTACAATGTTTCTTGATGTATGTTTTAAGGCAGTAAGGCCTTTTAAATATTAAAAAAAACCAAGACAAGGGGGAAGATTTGTCTATTCAATCACAGGATTTAAGACATTAAAAGCAGATGCATCATTTATAAAAGTAGGATTTTATCAAATGCCATAGCAAATGAAAGAATCATATCTACCATATGTAGATATGTGAATTAAAGAAACCTTATTTCCCAGGAAAATTAACAAACTCTTTTGCTAGCCTTAAGGTGGATTAGTCCATGAAGCTGGTTACCAGTTGACCACAGATCTCAATTTGCAGTGTTGAAAGTAAAATAGAATAAAGTCTTCTTTTACATTACTTAAAAAACCCCCCTGTTTATCAGTCTGTTTATAAGTCCATGGCAGTAATGCTAGTTTTGAAAAAAATACTATATAACTAAAAGAACTCAAAGAAGTTTAATTGTAATTTAATTCTGTTCTTCACCATTAAAAACTGCAAGAACTATCAATAACAATATTTAAATTAGCAAGAAATTCACTAAATCCATATTTCTCCCTTCAAAATGTGTAGAAATGGCTTTTTTTGAAATGTGATAATATTCTACGTTTCAAAATCAAAATTAACACCTACACCATGACATATTATGGTACTAATCATTCACATGGGTCCAGTGCTGCAATGGTGGTGTGTGTTTGTTAACAACTGCCCCTGCTCTGTGCAGAGTAAGAACACGTTGCTCAAGCACCCTGGAATACTGAACCAGAGCCTCATTTTTTCATGTTAACCTTTTTATTTTGGTGGTGGGACAGAGCAATGGGGCACATGACCCTCTTGAGTCAACTTGAGGCCTGTCAATGGTTACAGAGAGGTTTGTATCAGGCTCTAAAGAAAAAACTTGACAATGCAAGCTAGAAATGATGACAAGTGAGAAAAAACATTATTTATTTTGACTGTACAATAGCAAATTAATTAGTTTGTGTTTTAGGTATCATAACAAAAGTACAAAAGCAAAGGAGCTGCATGAGACCTCTATTTGCCACAGAAAAGAATTCTGTCTCTGAATGGATCCCACACTCTGGGTCTCATTCGCAGACCCTCCATATGTAAAACTGCCACTGAATTTTATGAAAAATTTCTCTGTTTGCAGTGCCCCCGGAATTAGTGCTGTGTCACCTTGGTTAAAACACAGGGTAATTTACCAGCTGGGTGTCCTTGCTGAAAAGGATATTGGTAGTACAGAGGAGAACATGTACCCCCCATGGACAGCTTCATCCAGGATCTCTCCATCCTGCAGAGATTTCCGGGCATTGCACAGTTGAGCTGCAGGAGCCTGGATGTAGCAGCACTCACACAATCCCTCCCCTTTCCCAGCAAAGGAAATACACCCTGGGAATTTATTTGGGTTTTGTGGTAACCCCATTGGTGATCCAGGGCTGTGCAGTTCCCATCAGGGCTGCCGCAAAGGATGGGGCTCAGCTGTGATGAGGGAGTTCCCAGGTGGTCAGTAGACAGCAAAGAGTTGTAGTTATGGCTCAGGATAACAAATATCCTTCCTGATATGCTATATATATATATATATATATATATATATAGCCTGCCTGTGTCCCATCCCCTGCTGCACCTGTCTCTCCCTTTCCACCTCATCCAGAATCACTGCTGGCCCACTGCCTCCTTCCTTGGTCCTCTGTCCTTCCCCTGCTCCTGCCCCCAAGTGTCCTGGTTTTCCCCTGGCTCCTGCCCATACCCACCCTCCTGCCTGCATGCACTGAGCATAGGAGTAGTAGTAGCTTTTATTACTCTCAGTTCTTTATTAATGCCACATGTGCTGTTGTAAGGTTAAGTTATTAAGTGATATCCAATAATTGTTTCTGCTCTAAAGTGGACATTTCATTTAACTATACTCATGTGGATCTGTTTCAGTACCATTTATCACGACCACATTGAAGGAAAGACTTCAATAGGCCATTTCTCTCTTTCCTTTCTTTAACGTAACCAGACCTAAAAGGTCCCGGTCAAAAATTAAACACAATTACCTTTGGACCAGCATAAAGGAATGTGGGGCTTGCATGCACTCTAGAAGTTAAAATACAGATTTTACTGGGCTATCATCTCAGCTGCAGAGTTAATTTTACTGTATGTGTGCACTTGCTGGAAACGCTTACATGAAGGCATACAATGACCTGTTTAGTTTGCACAAGAAAATGATGTCATTTGCAAGTAAGCTTTCAGCTGTGATATTTTATAATTGTTTAGATGAAAACCTGATAATCCTCTACTCCTTCACATAAACTGCAATCCATCTTTAAAACTGCGATAATTCATAAAACCTGCAGCTTAATAAACTAACAAACCCCAGGCCTATGTTATTTTAAGGGAAGTCAATCTTTGATCAGTCAAGCTGAAATGGGTCTGATAAGTGGAGGCCTTACTCACAGGGAGCAGCACTCCAGTTTGTTATTGCTATTTGCTCATCATCCTCAAGTGCAAAATAAGCAGAAGTCTTTCCGAGCTTCTTATCTCTTTTCACTTTCTTCTCTAGATCTCTGTCGCTTTAATCCAGCATGTCTGCTGCTGGTTAACAAGGAAATCCTGTGTCAATTATCGCCAACAACTTCCTGCTGTGAAGCTGTGGGGAATCAAAGCTTTTGAGAGCCTTTTTCACACCAGAGAGTAGTGCAGGGCCTAATTAAATGGCCCTCATATCCTGCAGCCTACTGGTGGCCAAATGATAGAGAGCTAATGAATGATAACCTAATTTTTTTTCCAAGAATTGTTTTGATTCTTCCGGTCAGTCGTGCTCGTTGAGTGGCAGCTCATTGTTCGTGCTTAGGGCTGAGGAGGGTGTCAAAAGGTAGAACTGGGGAAAGATACCAATCTGCTGGGTTTATTGTGTGCAGACCTTCGATTATATAAATATATATATTGCATATCGGGAAGGATATTTGTTAAAATTGCTTTGCTGAAATGCGTTGCCCTCTTTCCTTGATATGAATTGCTTTGGTGACTCTTATACACATGTGGGCTGCAAAATTGTCCTATAAATCCCCCTCATAAATGCTATCGCTAGAATATTATTTTTACAGAATCACAGAATAAGGTATCTGCCATCGCTCATGCACAGCTGCCCCAGTTCCTCCTCCTCTCTTTTTCTTTTTTTTTCCCCTTCTAAAATATTTCTATGAAGAACTTGATCTCCTGCCCAAAAAAACCTGCAGCTTTTGTATGGCTGCTGCTTAAGATTAACTAACCTTATGCTAAAGTTGCACACAAAGGAAATACAAATTTGTGCATCTCTGCTGGTTTGGGGTTAGACAAGCCCTGGCTGCCTCTGCCTGCACAGGGATGGTGATCTGTGAGCACTCAATGCCCTGTGCTGAGAACAACTTGCATCAGTGCAGTGCCCCAGAAGGTGACCAGCAACAAAACAACCTTGAGAATAAATAAAATACCTGAGCAGTTGGTAAGGTACTTTTATTTAGCCCAGTTGTTCATTTCTGAGGGTCCTATCGTGGTGCATGTGCATGAGGTGACAGACTTAGAGGTACCATGGGAGACCTAACTTTGAATTTCCTGACTTTTATGGTTTTACATTACAACTTTAATGCTCCATTAGCATAGTTTTTTTGTAGTTGATTTCCTTGGGGAGCTTGGAAGAGTTCAGGTTGGGGTGGGTTTTTTCGTTTTATTTTTTTAAATAAAAGCAGGAGGTTGGAGAAAGGTGGTCAAATCCGCTCAGCTGCTTTGAAATGTTCGAAAGGATTCAATAGGATTTTTTTTTTGTCCTAGAGAGGAACAAATACAAACTGCCAGCCAGAAATATGCACACCTGCTTTCAAATTCTGAAAAGCTCTGGGTCTGTTCTGCCCCATTCCGTATCCAGAGTTCTGGCTGACATAAGATTCTGTGTAAAGATTTTTTTTAAATGGTTTGGGTTTGAGTTTTTGCTGCTTTGTGGAACAGGTGAGTATGAACATACCATGTGTTTAAAGAGCCCTCTCCATTGGACTATGAACACTATGAGTCAGGCCCTTCATTTGTTAATAATTTTTTCAGTAAGAATTCCAGGATTTTTAAAATTTTTATGTGCCTGGGGCTTTTAATGGACAAAATTCTAGCTTTGCTGGATGCAGAGAAAGTTATATTTCAATCAAACTGGGAAGTCTCCCATAATCACATGACTCCACAGGCTGTGGATTCAGGAAAAACACCTGTGATTCAAGTTATCAAGAGCCAAGCAAGAGCTTGCACAAACTACCTCCATTCTTCTTGACATTCTTGTTGACAACAATGAGCATTTGTTACCTCATGGAGTGCAAATTTTATTTGCTAGTTTTGGAGCTAATTAAATAGTTTCATAGTTGATTTCAGGATATTGCCCATTGCAGTGCACTGACAGGTGAAGTCTCGCTATACAGCTGATGACATTAGTTCTTATGCATATTCATATATTTTTTACATGGATATAGTTTTTCCTTTCAAATAGGATCAAAAAAAAAAAAAAAACCAAAAAAAAAACCCCAAACACACTAATTCCAGTTTTTATCAGGTCTGAAAGCACAGTTTTTGTGAATTTTTACAGACATACTTCTCCCACCCCACTGAAACAAAGCCTTGAAATACCTATTTCCCTTAGCCATTAATAGTGCTGGTGGATATTTTTTAACTGATGACATACAGAGATGAGGCTAAAAGGAAATTGATTTTAAACAGCCATTCTGTGCTTTCTCCAAAAGTGCCAAAAATGTTTTAGGGTTTACAAATCACGGCCCAGATTTTATTTCCAGCTTCAACAATATAAATTTAATACTCTGCATAAACCAGATTTTGATCCGTATTTTTCAAAATTTCAAATGCATTTTTTAATAACAGAATCAATAAATACACCTTCAAATCCCATGGGGAGGTTTACCTGACAATGTAAAGGGCTAAACAGCTTCAAGGGTTTGATATAAATTCACTGCAAGGATATTTCAGCTAGTTGTATTTGTTTTTTCTTCCCAGGCCTAACCTATTTCTTTTATTAAAAAATGATAAAGACTTGATCCTGCCTCCATTTTAAACATTACTGCACCAGGTCTGAGACAAATTTATGATTTTTTTTTCTCTCCTGGTCTGCTTCTCAGATGGAAGCAGGGAGTATTTGCTTCTATTCACACCATACACCAAACTATGAATATTATTTCAGTTATGATTTCCTATGTGTCTGTACTAAGGAAAGAGTGGAAATAAAGGACAAAACCAATAAAGATTCAAAACCAAAAGCATATGTATGGGAGAGTAATACACAAAACAAAACAGGGGCTGTTAAACAGATGACTCCACTGAATTGTAAAAATATTCCACATTTTGGCAACTTTGAAATGCTACACTTTCTAGATTTCATCTATTAATCATTTGTAGGGACATTTTTTGGTTAGCTGAAAGACAAAGTATTCCCTAATTGCGTTACTGGTTGTGTGCATGTAACTCCAGCCATAACTACGTCAACAAATATGATGGAAAAACAAGGAAGTGGCAATAAATTAAAGATGATCAGCGACCAATAAGCATCAGAAAAAAAATGACAGATTCTTAGGCAAATAGCAATAAACTAGACTATAAAAATCAGGAAACAGTCTGGCTGAGTGTCTAGAAAATGTTAGGAACTAAATAAAAGGACAATTTTGATGGAAACTTTTCAGACAAATATTAATTGCTCCACCACTGAAATGAGTCAAATAACGGAAAATTAAAAAAAAAAAAAACCCAAACAAGTCAGTAAGAAACAAATCCCTGCAGATCACGAGCAGACAAAACTTCCAACACCAAATAAAATGTTGTTCCCACTTGGGCTCCGCATTACCGCCTCCCTTTGGAAGGGTTCAAAAATTGACAGAACCAGTTATTCCAATTAAAAAAAAAATAATAAGAAAGAATCTGCATATTAAACAACACAGCTGTAAAGTAAACATAAAAGTCAGCAGAAGAACAGTAAAAATACCTTTGCTCATGGCAATATGCTATTTATTTAGTTGCCTGCAGAGTATCACTCATGAGTACTGTCACAACAAATTATTGGAAACTGATGAATACACAATCCAGGATCCCAAACAACAAACTATTACAAACTATCTATGTGTGAAAAGACTGCTGGAAATTCCTCTAAGCCTGTGTAAATAGCTTTGAGAGAGGCTGGTTGAGGGCCAGATGCCCACCAGAGGCAAATCCCAACTTTTAACTTCATAATAGCTGTGCATCTCATACACATAAAGGCTTTTTCCTTCTGAAAATGTGAGGCCTTAATTTTTCTCTCTCCAATCAGGAAACAAAGGTAATGTTATTTCTTGGTCCAGCCAGAGTATATGCAAGGTAATAACACTGTAAATATGATGTGAAGTTCTAAAAACTGAATACAATTTAGTAGTTGTTCTTCGATTGGTCTTATGGAAGCAAAGCATCAAAATGAAAAGGCAATCCAAATTGGCCTGGGCAACATGATCTCACCACAAAGTTTACATTTAAACTTTATGTTCCTCTATAGGGGTTTATATTTTATGCAGAGTATCTCCAAGAGCTCCACAATAGCAGCAGAAGAGCCAATACAGTTATATGTGTATTACAAACACATGGCACTTGCTTGGCTTTCTCCAGCTAGAGACACATCCTGAGCTGTATGGCAGGGAAAAAAAAAACAAAAAAACAAAAGAGAAATATATTTGAAATATCAAAAGGGTACATTTTAACATTTTTTAGGTTTTTCAGAATGTGTTCCATTTGTTTCCCGTGACATCCCAAACGACCTCATCTGTAAAATGGCCATATAAATTTATTTATTCTATATGTTATCATTGATCAACCCATTGAGTGGAAGGGATATTCAGATTATGGACAAACAAACAAAAGTTGTCTTCAAGTATTTTATTATCTTAACTATATTTGGAATGCTGACGCTTAGTGAATTGAGGTGCCAGGATCACGGAAATTAAAACAAATTTGCTGAAGTTGCTACAGAGCAATGGGGGAAAGGATATCTGGGTGCTAAGGATGGGGCTGGCCCTGTGAAATTGAGATTCATGCCTCTGATCATTAAAACTGCTCTAGGAAAACAGAGAGGTACAGGTGAGGGATTGCTTTCAAGGTGAAGATGTGGCTGAATAGTGATAACTTTGCTCCCACAAAAATGGGGCTCAATGCACTGAACCAAGCAGAACTCAGCCATTTGAGTAATTTAAGCAAAACATGACCCTTTGAAAGCATTTTCCATCCACAGAAATGAAATTGGTACATTTGGAGATTTTAGGGCAGGGTGACTCTACAAAATGTGCTAAAAATTTGAGGAGAACAGTTTTTGTCTTCTGATTTGCAAGATATTTCCTTATTAGAATTTGGATTGTTTCCTTCCCCGCCAAAGATCAGAATAGGCCACAGCTGTCCATAAGAGCCTAACTTTCTTTAAATGGTGGAAACTGCAGGAGCACAATCAAATCCCTCTATTTCTTTTCCTTCTTATTTTTAGCTGAGAAACAGAAATATAAACATGAGGGTATTTTTTAGAGAAATCTCAGGATTCTGAAAATATGCAGAGCATTTGAACTTACAGCGAAGCAGAGTGTCTCAGACTGATTCCCTTCACGATTTTCTCCCCTTCTCCTCTCTTTTTTTTCCTTCTTGTCTGAAACAAACTGATTATCAAGGCTTGCTCAGTCAGCCTAATGCTTTACAGCATAAGAGACTAAACTCAGTAGACATTCTGCTTAGTTAACTGTGAACATCACATCTTTCCTTCCAGGAATAGTGGTTCCAAATGTCAATAGCTGTTTTAGCCATGTTTGATAGGTAAAGTAATGTCTGAGATGGTGCTTCTCAGACCTCAGCTATAAATGAGGATTACTAACAATTTTTATGCATTTTGTTATAAACTGAGACCAACTGTGAAGTGACACTGACATGTACCAGCAAAAAACTGACAAAAATCAAATACTTTTCTATGCCAATTGTGCACAAAGAGTTGGATCTAAGCATTATTATAGCAGAGCCTTTCATGTTGCTATAGCCATGGTTGTGTTTGCATTTCCATAATAAAACCTATTTTCAGGGGGTTTATAACTCGGCTGTAAGAAATTTGCTCTGTGCTCCAACTTGGCATGACAAGGTATCAACTGGAGAGCTGCAGTGCTCGAGTTTTTACATTCCCTGTCTGCTGCAGGAAGAAAGGATTTGTTTCCTCACTCGTAGGTGTTTGCTGAAATTCCTTCTGCAACTCAGGCATGCTTGGAGGACCGGACAGTCCAAGATGTGGTGGGCCAAAACCTAGTTTCAAATGTCTGTCAGCAGAAGTTCTGCTGTAGAGTATTTAGGGGGACTGTACATGGATCTGGGTACCAGGAGACGTATGTGTGAGGAAATTTTTTGAAAAACAACCCCAAGCTCCCTGTTTGGTGTCCATTCCTTCACAGGGCAGGCAAGAAAGTGCTTGTCCTAGCACAAAATGCACATTTTGCAGGACTGCATGTTCGAGGGGAAAAAAGTGGGAGAAGTCAAGCAGGGAAAAAAACCTGAAAATAGAAACTAATTTTTCAGTGAGTGAGGGAGCAGCCTGGCTTCTCACAAAACAGTTTCAGAGCCTGGGCCCAGTCCTGCCGCAGTGTTCTCTCGGAGCACGGGGACCACAGGGAACTACAGCTGCTGTGCAAGTGTGTGGTGGGAGAGAGAGAGAAGGGGTTTTTTTTCCAGCTCCTTTTCGGACAGCTGGAGCGTGAGAAGTTGGAGAATGGATGCATTAAAGTAGAGCCTGTGCTTAGCTGAAGCCACTGCGGAGGTTGGTACAGCAGGTAATGGGCTCTGAGGGACCCTCTGCACAGCAGCTGCGCCGTGTTTCCCACTGGAGCTCTTCCAAGACTTTTTTCTTGGGGGACTGTAGGTAAGACTAGGAGTCAGGAAGTAATAAAATCTCATTATTACTATTTATTGTTAGTAAACATTTCTGCAATGGTAACGTGTGGAGGTGCCAGCCAGGTACTGGCTGTTTCTGCGTCTCGCTCTTTATCTCAGCGGGGCCCCGCAGTGACTGAACACCAGGAACACGCAGCCTTTGGATGTCTGGACTTCCCTGTGACTTTGCATGGCCTGGTCCTTTGTAAGAGCTCACCATCAGGAGGATGGGGCCTCGCCCTCAGTCTTGCAGGAGGATCTGGCACAGACACCTTTGTTGTGTGACTACACTCCCCGATACCTGTAGCACACAATCACTGATTTAAGGAGGGAGTAGGGGGAGGGGGTGGGAGAGCAAACGGATCTTTACAGGCTGCAAAGTTACGATATCTACAAGGCACAGACAGAGGCAGAACCATGGGGAACACAGGATGGAAACAATCTGCAGAGCAGATTTGCCTGGAGCTGTGCTGCCTTTGAAAGGAGCGATACCGCTGGCGGCAGGGGAGGGGGACAGGCAGGGATGCAGGGCCACACCTGTGTGGCAGCACCACCTCTGCTTCCCACACCACCCTGCTCTTACCAGGGTGAGATTTGTACCACAGGGGACTGGGGTTAAGCTAATCCTGGTCCTCTTTAGACCTGACAGTCCCTAAAGAGCTTTTGGACCAGTGACAGCATTTGTTTGTGACACCAAGGCTGGGTATCTTCTTCCATTTACGTATCAGCAATTAGGTGATTCTTGTATTCCTAACCATTCCTCAGCACATCTGGGTGGGAAAGGATTTCAGCAGGTGGTGAGGAGTTTGAGATACTGAAAATGTTCCTCCTAGGCAGGAGGGGAAAGATGTCCTGGGCTGTCCACCCAAGGCCTGCAATGCTGGAAGGTGTAGGGGGACACAGGTGGGGACAAGAAGGACCACGAGAATTTGGTGACCAGAGGATGGCAGCTGTCAAGGTAATGTCCCTCCCTCTCCCCACAATTTCCCACATCACTTAAAATACACTTTAAAACACAATCCCTGCATCCATTGCATTGCCCTGGGGCTGTGATCTGCTCCTCACTTTCACAGGGCAAAGCAATGCTGCCCTCTCAGGGAAAGGACTAATTCCAGGCAAAATATCCTGAAATACTGTCAAATACTGTTCAAAATGATTGCAATTGTCTTTAAATGTGTGTTCCTTAGTTTATCTTTATTTTTAAGCTACAGACACATTTGGTGTTTGTATATTTTGTAAACGTAATTTAAAAACCTAGCACATAAGGTAAATTTCCCTAACAAGATGTGATAGGGAATTCATGTCAGGCATAAAAGGCTATCAAAGAAAATGCTGTATTTGGATCTTTTGTGCTATATATATGAAACGTACAAAGTAATTACAAATCTTAGAGTAACAAAGTTGTCCATTTATGAGACAAATGCTGCTAAAAAAAGACTTCTGATATTCTGATTGTGTTAGGAACAACTGAAAACTCTGCTGGGCCAAATTCACCCCGGAATAGCTTAATTTAAACAGGGAGCACACGTTTATTCTGTGTATTTAAATATTTCCTATACTGTAAACAATGCTATGATAAATTTATATCCTGAGACTATTTCCTACAATATCTTTAAAAATAACCAAACATTTAATTTGGTCACGACTCATATTTTAAAATTTGGCTTACTTTTAATATTTGACTTACATTTTTCAGGTTTTAACTAAAATTTAGAAATTATATCAAGATGAGTTTTCACATAAATCCATTTTAGGAGTGAAAAATTAACACACCTAGTCCACAGAAAGCAAAGTAATCATGGTAAATTGCATTTATTGCAATGAACTTGAAGCACATCCATCCTCCTCTAGGACTCTTAATACATCTTTTGGGTTTGGTTTTTTGGGTTTTTTTTTTTAGTGCATATTACTTTTGATTTTCAGTGAAGATTTCTTAAGAATTGAATGGTGATTCCCTAGGAATTCTGAAAAGGACCTTTGACTCCTCTTGGGTTTTATTTGCAGTGAGAAATACATCATGTTAGAAAAAGGAATTAACGAGCAGGGGTTACGTCACAGTTCACTAAATATGGCTTTAGTCGTAATGAACGAGGGTTGTTGACAGTGCTGTGAGATACAAAAATTATTTTTAAATGTGCCATGTCTATGTCTACATGAAGAGGTGAACCATGAGCAGCTCTATGTGGATTAAGACACTACTTTCAGACAGGAGTCGTTCTCTGGCAGGCTTACACTGCTTCTCTACTAATCTGGGCTAAATTCTGGTGAATAACTGGGAAAACCCAATAAATCACCTCCTTTTCATCCTTCCATTCCCACAGCCAACCATCTTCTATGATTCCAGTGACCCTGAGCCCCATTTGTATGCTGGTGGATATAGTGGAAGGGATAACATCATGGGTAGAGTTTCCTTCCAGGTTCTCCTTTCCCTCCCAAACAAACAGCATGGATGAGCCTGAGTCCCACCTTCCTCATGCCTTTGCTCATCCCTGGATCTCTCTCTCTCCCCTGAAGATGGGTTTCACAGTATGCATAACCTTTGCCAAACTGTCATAGCAACAACCGTAAAATGGCTACATCTGCGTTTAAATGGATTTGCTAGGACTTATGGGATCTTTTATTTTTTTTTTTTCCCCATGTGAAAATGTACTTCCCAGGAATAAGAAATGAAAACCTGCAAGGAAAAGCAATGTGAGTTAACACTTACCAGCTGGAAGAGGGAGAGAGCAAATAGCAGCAAGTTCATTCAAAAGCTATAGCAGCTTGTTGCTGTGAAATTCAAAGGATCAGTCCCAAAAAGGCAGGCTGGGAAAAAAATCTGTTAGAGGGACAACTTTTTCCAGAGAGAGTTAATAGAGACCAGACAAAGAGGAAGGCACTCCCTGACCTCAGACACTTTGCTGCAGAATGAAAAGGCAGTACCAGCTGTATGAAGGAAGATAGTATCTGACCAGGTTGAAATAGCCCTGTAATATTTTACTTCTGCAATAGCTCAGGAACAATTCCAGAACTCTGATTATCAGTCTAGTTCATAACGGTCTTAAATTATAAGTGAAATGTACGGAGCACTAACATGACAAATGCTATTCCTGATGTTTAGAGGTAATGCATGCTTTAACATGCCATGATAGCCTGTGTGTCAGAACAGGGGTTATGGCCACATCCCACCTCACATGCCCATTCTGCAGGAGCACAGGGACCATTCCAGCACGTGTCCTCCTCCTGCATCCCTAACATCCATCAGGGAGACCAAGTTCACCCCAAGGGCTGGGCAAATGCCAGGGGGGGGCTCCCCTCAGCAGCTCTCAGAGCTGAAGCAGTAACAGCTGGTACCAGTTACAGCTGGTACTAATTAATGCACCTAAAAGATGCCCAAAAGGATAACAGAGTCCTCCTCAACAGATGCACCATGAGAGGAGATTACTCTGCCGGAAATGGTCTTAATCCATCATCAATAATACTTTGATTTATTCAGTTTTCCATTTGATCCTAAAGCTCTGGGGGGTGTGTGCGTTTCTCAAAAGTTCTGACAGGCAACGGTAACAATAAAAAGTACACCCAAGTTCCAAAATTAAAATGAAAGCAGTAACCTCAGAGGCTGAGAGTCCTGCCTGCTCTCCCTGGGAAAGGACATCCACAGCCTGTTGGAGGTGCAGCTTCTTCTTGCACACAGAGTCCTCCTTAGGAAAGGACACTTTGGAGGCAGGGGTGTGACAGCAGGGGCTGGCCCCAGCCCCAAATCCCATCTCCACACGGGTACCCATTGCAGACAGTGGGCTGCACTTCCAGACAGCAGGCCCCAAGCCAGCCCTGCCTCTGTGAGAATCCTTGCTTTTCCCCATTGTGCTGGAAAGCCTTCAATTCACAGGCAATTCAGTCTCCAAAATATCCCCCAAACATGAGTGGTACCCCAGTAGCTGATGCGAGCCGCTCATGAATGCCAGTGAGTGTCAGCGCAGCTCAGCAGTGCCTGTCCAACAGAAATTAGTGATATCAGACATAATTCTTCGTTCCTGCTGGTATTCTGAAAGTTAGGGGTGCAAAGTTTGGACGAGTTCTCCTGTCAGCTCTAAACTACAAGGAAATGCCGATCTTCCTTCTTAACTTGTCACAAGCGTGCAAAGAAAACAGAGGATATGGGGGAAGAAAAAGATACCATGGCAATAATTAATTTGGAAGAAAAACCCATCAGGTCAGGGTTTTTTTGCTACTAAAGTTTTGAAAGTTTGTGTGTAAAATAGATCATCAGGCATCATTAAAAACTTGAAATTCAAACTAGCCTCTTTTGAAAGGCATACATTGATTTGCAGCACAGGAATATGTTTCCTTTGTATATATAATTTGGCAAATCTGTGAAAATGGGCCAGATATGCTGTTCAGACACTTTTGGATAGACACTTTTAGATTATTGTGAATGCAGCAAAAAGACAGAAAAATATCTTCTTGCATTCAATCTTCTTGAATTACACATCCTGAGTTTCCTCCTCTATTTACACAAATAGTAGTACAAGGATTTGACAGAATATGGTAAATTTTCTCTTCCTGAGCAGGGCCAAAAGCAGTTTAAGAGACTGAATATCCTGATATTCCTATTACTTTGCTGTCTGCTGTGGCAAAGATTGAAAAGCCCCATGTGAAATCATTATAGCCTGTGTCCATTCAGCTTCCGTATTTAAATCTGTGTGGAAGTACCTAAGCAGGGGTTTGGAACAGCAGAGATTGCAAGGCAGAGTCAGAGGGCAATCCAAACACAGCTTCTGCCACATGAGAGCAACAGAAATAAACAGCCAACAGAGCCATCATTTGAACCTCCAGGCACATTTACTCACACAACATTTATATTCACTCGCTGTTATTTTCTTTTTATGGTACACCAGTGAGTTTTGTGCATTGGAACCCCTGATATGGGCACTGAAACCTGGTTTGTGGTAAAAACATTGCTCACACCAGGAGGGAGCAGCACAAGACCCTTTGCCCCACCAAAAGTGTTCTTCAAATATTGAGCTTTTGAAACAATCTCCTATATATGAATCCCATTGAGCTGCAGCAGGGATGAGGAAACTCCTAAAGGATTTGTTGTTTACCCCACGCCCTCACTCCCATCTATATTTCCTTTTGATTAACAAGGGCTGCACCTCTTCAGCATTGCTTGGATTCACCTCCCTTTAGAAACTGGTATCCTTAACTGAGCAGTAAAATCATCCCAGGATCTTTCAGAGCCAGTGGAGGCACAGACAGCTGAATCACTCTCTGGTGGGCTGGAGATCACAGTCACTTTCCATACATGCGTGTAGCTGTCTGCGGGGAGAAATCAGTGCACACATCTCACACAGGAGCTTAACTCTGAGCCTGAACATAGGGAGGGTAAATCAGCACTGGCTGTGTCTCAAGTCCCCTTCACTGCTCTCTGCTCTGGCTGTGGGCTTGGGGCCTGCATACACGTGCACAGGAAATGCAGGGATATGTTTGCTTTTACATGTCCTCTGGGAGATGGCAGCCCATACTCTGTGACTTACACTTCTGCTGAGGGGACAACAGCTCCAGTGCAGAGTTTTTGCTCAGCAGTGGTTCTTGCAGAGTTTCAGAGAGGGTTTTTGTTCACTGGAGGGCAGCTTTGGATGAAATTTCCCAAGGGTGGGCTCTTCTCTGTTCTCTTTAAAGCACAGAGGAGACCATAGACACACCCATCATGAGGGGATGGCTGCAACAGGGAGATGATGATACCAAAGTTCTGCACACTTGTTCTTCACAAAAGTTCTATAGAGGTCATCAGGGTATGTCTGACAAATGTTTGCACCAGCACTTTAAAACCTCTGGTTATTTAGGGACTGATTCTCCATCATCTTGGATCTTGGTATGAATTTTATTCTCAGCAAGATTCCCTTTAAGCTGCTCTGTTTGATGACAGATGTACATTTAATATAAATAAAAATCTTACAACTTTAAATAGCTGAACCACTCATTTTGAATATGTGTTTCACAACATGCACACAAACACTCCCATGTGAGTAGAACAGCTAGAGCAAAGAATTAATCACATAACTAGTTAAGTTAACCATGGCCTTATTTGCCTTATTTAACTTATTCACCCTAATTGTGCTATTCATTAAACATACACAATGGAAGACTGAAATGAGAAGTGAAAGAAAAAAATCTATCCCAAAAGATTAAGAAAAAAAATCTGCCCATTTAAATGGCTAATCCTTCTCCATGGTAGCTGGGCTTGGTGGGAAGACATTTTAATATGGCTGAGCTATTCCTTTTCATACTTGACCTTTTTTGGCACTGGATTTGTTTTCATTATTTGAAGGGATAGGGGAAAAAAAGATGCTTATAAAAGTTCTGTAAATACATTCATGCTAAAATTTGAAAGAGAAATGAAACAAAGCCTTGCACGTTAGTGGAGAGCAGCATCAACCTCCTGGCATTTTGAACTGTAATAAGAACTGTCTGCCCAAGTTTCTTCTATTTTACAAATAATTTGTTAATATTAACAAAGATGAAGTGAAGCCCTTGCCAAAAGTCCAAATACAACCAATTAACAAGTAAATATCCCCTCCCTTGGTCATCAATTGAGTTTGTGGGATAGAAAGAAACACAACCCTGATCATGAGCTTCCTGATGCTGAGATTCATGGCAAACATGCAGCACAGTATTCAGTGCTAAGAAAGACAAGGAGAAAACCTGGAGGTTTTTTATTTTCCTAAATATACAGCAACTAACGGGGTGATGTTGGTGATCAAACCTGCTGTTCATCAGAAATAACCCTGGTGACAGGGGGATAATGTGCAGGTGAACATGAGGGAGTGTCAGTGTGGCCCCGAACGCTGCAGCTGAGATTCTGAGTGCAGATGGTATCAGCAAACGGGTCTTCAATGACTGCTCAAGAGCAGCTGCTGAAACTGGGCACCAAAATGCCAAGGCCTGAGGATATTTGGAAAATGAGGGTCCGATTTCCCCAGCAGACCTTGGCCAGAGGGTCTCAGTGCATTCTCCTCAGACCTACCTGCACATGTCTCTGTTTCTCTCCTTGATGTCAACAGGAGTTCCCTGCATGTGGGGAAGAGCTGAATATTACTGTCAAGATCTGCCGTGCAGATCTGAGAGAAGAATTTTTGTCCTTAAGTGATGAAAATGTAATGATCTATTTGATAGTGAGAAAAAAAGACAGAAACAGTATGAAGATTTTTAAAAGAAAACACACACACACACAATCCAAGCAGCCTTTGAAGTCAATGGCTTTGAAATAAAAAGCAGCCACTTTACCAGCCTCGTGAAACATATTTTGTTAACATTCTAGGTGTTGTATTTAAAACTGAGTTGGCCAAATTTGGCTGTCAGAGGCTCGAATATAACTGGAAGGAGAGATTTTATCTTTGAGTCTCAGGATATTATCAGTTGTTTTAAATGGAACTAATGTATGATAGCACACCAGGAGATCTCATGAGTCCAATTCCCAAGGAAAGTATTCTTGGACTCACTGGAAAGTAACTTTATTTTCTCTGTTCTGCTACCAGAACAGCCACTGAGGCTCTTGTTTTACAGGACACATTAGATCCTTTTGAATGAATTAATGTTGGGATTTCCAAAGGGATTTAAGATTGATAAGGGACCAAGCACAACTGTCCTTTGATGGGATTTGGGAGCCTAAGTGATTTAGTCTCCTTTAAAAGACTCAGCTACCATACAGTTTGTTGCTGGTTATTTTGAGTATTGCAGGTAAAGGGCACTAATGATGCTGCCCTGAAAGGAGAAAATTGCATCTGAGGAAAAAGGCATGTCCTAGTACATTTGCTAATCCCAGAATGGTATAGAGACTACCTCATTTTAACTAATGTATTGAAATGTGGAGATTAGTCTCCCTATGCGGTAGATAAATTGCATTAACATGATTAAAAACCCCAACTAAACTGAGGCTGATTTTATAGTTAATAGGGCATCAGACTTCATTAGTCCTTCAGTGAAAGCAGACCTGTTCATTCAAGGAGGTGGAAATTTGCCATCCTCTGAAATGGCAAATATCTGTGTGGACAAATTGAATCTCTCACTCTCACCCTTATGGGTGGGGTTTTTAATTTTTGGTTTTTCCCCCACAAATGGAGGGTTTTGGAAGAATGCTGTGGAAATGAAGGACTCTTGCTGAAAATATGTCTGCTTTGATGCTTTTGCTAATTATATCCCTTGTGAGAGAAGTCTGGCTCACAGCAAGCAAGGGAAAGATAAACGTTCCACAAAACCCTTATGGCTTATCAACTGGACCATTTGTTAGGAAGAGAGATGCCTCCATATACACACGCGTGCATACTTTCCATTCACATAAATGGAGAATCTCTGGATACAGGGAGAGAATTAATTCCTTTCTTAGCAAATATTGCTCTTCAATGGAACTATAACAAAACTGCTGCTGGCAGTTTTGGAGTAATACCTTTGTTTGTTGCTACCATGCCTCTGAGGAATCCTTTGCAGCATGGACTTCATACTTTACAGCATTTTAAAACAAGTACATACTAATTCTCTTTTTTTTTTCCCCCTCCAAAACTCACACATCTTTTAAATTCATACAAGAAAAATTAAGCCTATCAGTTCTTGCAACATTTCGTTTACATTGAAAATGATGAATGTCACTCCGTGGAGAGGACTTGCTAGAATGCTAATTCTTTCTTTGGTTTTAAACCAAAGCAAGATTTATGAGTGCACAGATTCACTTCCAAGATGAAACAGAGAAACATCTGCAAGATGAGAATTTACTTGCATTATTAGTGCTATTCTTTCTGCACTGATGAGTAGCACAGATAATCCCATTCATTATAGACATCCATAACTTTGCTAGCAAACATTTTAACTCCTTGAAGATTCCAGCACAGATCACAGCCACATCACAGCCACAGCTTTCAGTCAAAAGGAGAACAGAAACTAGAAAATATATTTCCTGGCAGCACTTGGCACAGTTCTTAGGGCATTAGTGTCAGGGATCTCTTCTGATCTCATTCACACTACTTAGGGGTGTAATTAAAGGCTTCCTCCTGGAAGTAGGCAAGATTGAAACTGGCCAAAGGGAAATAGTCCCTTGAAATGAGTGGGTTATCACACTGGATCTGGTCATATCAGAAAAAAACCCCCTGTCTTCTTAGTAGTGTATGTTTTTCAACACTGTCATGTTCGCTGGTTTATTTTTCCAGATTGATTTTCCTTGTAAAATGCTTGTGTTGTGTGAGTTTCTTTTCAGGCATGTCTTGATATTAATAAAAACAAGTTTGTGTTCAAGAGGAATATTTCACTATCCCCTTTGGTTTTGTTTTGATTCAATTCAATGCCTTCAGAGCATTTCATCCTAAAGTTAAATGTACATTTTAGAATATGTCTGCTTTTACTGTAACTTTCCGATACAATAAAAATAGAATGTTTCAAAATTGTTATTTCATTGTGTAAGAAAAAAAAAATTAAGAAGTTAAATTGCTAAGTATGGCTGAATTAACTTTGTCCCACGTGAAAACCCTGCAGGGCCAGGGCATTGGGGTATATACAAGAAACAAAATCCAACCTAAGTATCTCAGCTAAAACCTTGGTTTGGAACCACAATTTCCTTTCAGGTTTTGAAACGAAAGAAATAAATCACAGTTAAAGCTGTTGGACATGTAGAAACCATGTATAGATCAGAAAGACATTATACATGTGAAGGAATGCCTTATACATACCAATGAACACGTTCTTATTGGGAAAAAAATAGTCCCAACACAATACAGTGAATTTAAGAGTCTGGAGTGAACTTTCTTTTCCCTCAAGGGGAACAGTCAGACGCTGTTATGGCCTGGGCCAGGCTGCTGCTGCTCCTTCTGCTGACACATGGCAAAGTCCCAGCTTATGTGGCAAAAGAAAAATGTAATGAGCCTCCCGGTCAATGAAAATAAAGGAAATTGATTTCCAAAGGCTGCAACAACAAATCCAAGGAACATGGTTTCAAACCAGTGCCACACATTGTTACTTAATTCTCATCTCTGTTTCTTTGCAGATGCTTTGATAAGGCCAGGGTAGCAGTGAGATGTATGAGTTGTCACCTCACTGTGTCTTAAGAATTTTTATTAATGTGTTGTGTAAGTACTTGTGGATTTTCCAAAGTATCAGACCATTTTTTCTAGAGATGCATATTAAAACTGCAATTTTAAGAAGCATAAGAATGAATATTATTATTGGAAGATTTACACAGCCTCGAAATGGTGCAGACTCGTGACCTAAAAGAGCAAATATCACCAAGTGGTGTCTGTGAATGGAAACCTACGTAGCAGTGCCATAATAGAAATGTGTCATCAGAAACAAATATTTTGCCATTCCTTATAGCAAGAGGCCGTTTCTGTGCTCTGTAATTATTAGTGGTCAAGTCTGAATGAAATGTCTTGGGAGTCATTTAAAGCTGCTGTGCATTCCAGAGCTCTGCTCACTGGAGAGGACCTCTCTTCTCCATCTGCCCGTGCAGTGCCGAGAGAAGCAGAGCAGAGCTCTGAAGTCAAATTAAGGTGATGGCACTACTCTAGGAAATGTCTTGGGATTTTCCAAGAGGCTAAGTGCACTCCCACTGAAATTTGGGTGTCTGCCTCTCTGTGGCTTGTCTGAAAATCCCAGGCTAATATGTTAAGAAATATTCTGACTTCAAAAGAGAAGAATATGCAACCATAACCACTCAGGGGTTCTGATGCTGATAATGCAGTACTTAGAGGGGACTGCTCATGCTATCCAGCATGATAATACCAGAATTCACAAGAAAGAGCTGTGAGCCTCTAGCACTTACCAGCTGTAATACTGAACAGATTACACAGAAAAATCAGGCAAAAAAAAGTAATATGCTTTCACCTCACAGCAAGAAACGCTGAAGTTCAGGAAGAGGAAATGTGTATTAAGAGAGCAGGTTAAAAATCTACATTATCCTGGACTTTCATGAAATCAAAATGATAGGCACGATGCTAAGTTATTATAATGTATTTATTACCAGAATTGCTTTCATATTTAACTGATTTGGCCCATCTTGAGACCTGTTTTAAAATGCACCACCTTGTCCACCTTTCCATTTTCATATGAAAAACAGGAAAGCAAAAACTAATTTACTCAGGGAGACACATCGACTGTTTGCCCGTTTATCTCTTACAGACCACCCCTCAGTCCAATGTTGACAGTACATGATATTCCATTAATCTGCCTAATGAAAATTTAACCAGTGTTATAAACAAATAATTGGCTATTATCCTCTCAAAGATCCCGAATAAATTACTTCTGCTTATTTTTTTTTTCCCTCTCCTCTCTCTGTGCCTCTTCCCCCACTCCTGCCCCCACACAAAAGCCGGCTCTTTCTGACTGATGTCGTGGGAGAAGAAAAAAATCTCTGTGGCTGTCACTCTGCTGCTGCAGGCAGTGAAACCTGGGCTAGACTTAAGGGATGCTCACAGAGTGGCCCTGCTCTTGCTTGGCTTTAGCTGTGGTTATTTGAAGAGGAGCTGGACTGTGTGTTAGAGCTGCATCCCCATTCCCACCCCATCCCCTGCTCTCTGATCAATCCGCCTGCAATTACATCTCCATCTTCTCCAGCTCTCTCAAGCTGCACAAGAGGCACAGGCACCTTTCCCTTATCCCACTGGCTGTCCTTTTTTCCTCTTGTGTGTGAGGGCAAGGTAGGATTTTTTCCCTTTAACAGCTAAAGGGTGCAAACCCTCCCTTCATTCAGAGCAATGAAAGTTGCAGTGCACAGGGATACCTGGTCCTGTGTCCACCTCCAGCTGCTGGGCTGGACCAGCCTTGGGGGATGGGACTGAGCTCTGCTGCTCTCCTGTCCCCCCTCCCCAGGCCTTTACTCATGAAATGAGGAAAAGATTTAGATAAGCCAAATATCTCTCTTCTTTTTTTTCCTTTCAACCAGGAAGACGTGGATTGCACACAATTTTCAGAATAGTTTGTAAAAAAAGTGCTCACCAGATATATCTTTGCAATTTGCACAGTATTTCTTCACAGGCAAGAAAATGGTCATTTCTAACTGAAACCAGAGAAGAGTTAGTGGTGGTTTTTTTTCCAGACAGATCCTGAGCTCTTCTAGGATATTTTTCATTGCAAAAACACACCTCATCATTCACAGCTACTTTAACATTGTGCTGAACAAATAATTAATTTTATCTTCCACCTGATAGACATACAGGGGAAAAAAAAAAGTCTAAATAAAAACTTTCAAAATATTTAGCTAACCTAAATAATTAATTTCAGGTGAGTTTTTTTATTTTTTAAATTTAAATGGAATGAAGTTTCCTAGAAGAGCTGAAGTACCAATCACAGCTGGAGCAAGTAGGAAGATGAGGAGCAGTTTTCTCTTGTCCTGAAGCAGCTCCTGATGCCTTCAGAATGTTGCTGAGAACTAAGGCAGAGGCTGTGCACAAGATCAATGTATGGAGCACCTCAGCCTCTCTCCAGAAGTTATTGCCAGCAAGGCAAAACAAGCAGCAGCTGTCCTCCACATCAAAATGCTGATCTTTTATTGACCTACTTTGGTTTACAGCCCAGAATATTTTATTTTGGGTTTACTTTAGTGTACATCCAGGACAGAAATTATGAAGTTCCATGCATGGTCCATTGTTCTTGCTGTTGGAAGTAGGACCCTGCAGCGAAGCACTGGAGAGAGAAGGTGCATTAACATTTCCAACCATTCCAGCCTGGTTCTTGATCCACTGTCTCTGCTCCACAGGAAGCAAATAGGAGACAAAGAAACAAAACTTTCAAGTTTATTTGCCCATTGAAAAAATAAATACCCCTGAGTATCAGAGCTGGTGCGCATGTGGAACAATTTCTTCTTTAAGCCTTGCGGAAATTGCTGCGGGGAAGGTTTTTATTTGTTGGTTTGTTATTTTTGAAATTAAGGGTCTGAAAAAAAGGAGTTTCCAGCTATCTCTAGGACCAACAGCATCTGCCTGGGAAAGCTCTTACACCAGCAACTCCCTGGAGTGAGAGGGACCAGTGGCCTCCAAAGAAAGAGCAAACCTGAACACGCTCACCTCAGCAGTTTCTTCTCTTTGTTGGAGCAGGAGCAAATCAGACCCTGTGGAAGTGATGTCGCCATCCCAGTGTGAGGGATGTGAGGCTTCAGGTGCCAGGGGTTTGGGAATGTGGGTTGTGGGATTTTCCTACATTCCAGTAAAAACTTTTCCAGGGGGAAGGGTTAAAAAACCTCTCTGTTGGCTCAGAAGCCCTCATCCCCTCAGAGGGAGAGGAAGAGAAGCCATGGGAGGTGTGGGCTGTGCAGTGTGGCCTCGCTCTGCCCTCCTCAAACAGGGGTGGAAAAAGCCTGACAAAAGCCTGGTTCCAGCCTGGGAAGAAGCCATGCAGTCCAGCAGAGAGCTGTGCTCTCCCATTTTGAGAAGGCAAGCAAGAGCACAACCAGCACTGCATTTATCTGCAAGCGCTCAGACTAAGAGCAGAAGTAAGATTTTTGTTATAATGACAAACCAATTCTTGCTTTCATACTTTTATTAAAATAAGCATCTTCTATCTTTTAACTAGACCTGACATATGCTTACATAGATACAACACACCCTGTAACCTAATCTGCCAGCAATCTTGAAGCAATTAACTCCTTCTAATCTTTAGCTAACAAAGCCCACCATGCAAAAGGTCCCTGGAGAACAACACTCCAAAGGCCGCCGTAAGCTCCCTCTGACTAGTTTTGTATTATTTGGTGTGTAGGAGCTCATTGGAGTGCTCAGAGAGCAGGGATTCGTTTGAAACAACAAAGATGAATCATCACAGATCATAAGATCTTCATTAACTCCTTATTTCTCTACTAATTAACACAAAAGAAATGACTTGAATGGTTGACAGGCAGCGAATGACCCACAGCTCAGTGGTTAATAGGATGCAAATGATGCCTAATGAGGGTCTCTAGCTGCAGTCTGGGCATCTGGCCTACTATTTTTGTTGGGGATTTAGGGTGGGTTTGAGACGAAAATAATTTAACCAATAGCATAGGCTGCTGCTGAGTTCATACTAAAATTTATGGATTTATGGGTCCAGCACACAGAAGAATTAGATTAAACTACTCATCAACAGGTTTGTATCCACACAAAGCACTTCACAGGAAAGAAGTCTTGCCTTCGATGAGACACACTAACAATTAAATATTTCATGGTTTGTGGTTTTTTTTTTCCCCCTGGGCAATAAAAATAGTTAATTTATAAATTCCTAATGACCTCTCAGTTTACAAGGGAGACAGATTCCCAAACAACTGTAACAGTGGCCTTTAAAAGACTTCATTCAAATCTGTGTCCCGTGTCTAATCAAAAACAAATTTGGGTTGCTCCATAATTTTTTTACAGAAACTATTTCCAGCTGAGTCTTCATGATTAATTAACAGGCTTTCAGTGAAGAGACACAGTACCATTAAGACTTGTAGAAGTCCCTCCCTCACTCACAGAAAGTTTTGGAGCAGCTTCAGGTTGAGCTTTTGATTCAACCACTTCTGTGGGGTCCTTTTTCCTCTGCTTCTCCTGTGTACACACAAAAGCAAGGGCTGGTGTAAGAATGAAGTATGGTGATTTCCTCCGTGTGTTCACATTCTGCTGTGGCTGCAGGGCAGCCTAAATTCTCTTACTTTTCAGCATTCTCCAGCCAGAGGTTTTCAACCTTTCTGATATGGTGGTACAGCCACTCACATGATCAATTTTGTTACTGCCTAAGTGAGTCAGGCTGATTAAATATGTTTAAACAGGTTACCCAGCAGAGCTTTGCTACCACAGGTCACTTTGAGTGAGGGGTAGAGAGCTCTGGCACTGCTCTTTTCCAGTGAGTGGGGTCACGCAGCTGCCAAGGGCACTTCTGCTGCTGTCTGTCTGGAGGATGCTCCTGCCTGGGGAAAGAGGTGCAGAGATTTACAGGAGGACTCATCCATGGACTGAAATAGGTGGTGCTGGTCTCTTCAGGTTGCTGGCCAACCTCCTGTGCTACCAGCTCCCATCACTCAGTGTCTAGCACACTTCCTAGGCAGCTTCTTTGCCATCCACACTGCAGAATGAGGTGTTACCCCTGTGGTGCTGCAGCATGAGAAAACAGCAACAGCAAAGCACCTACAGCTCTCAAAATTCTTGTATCACTTTAGTTTTCCTTCTTTTTTCCTTTTTGTTTGTGTTAAACCCAAGAGAACAGGTTTGCTGTTTAGTGGTTCATTTTAATTAATATGTTTAAATACTGCCTTTCATGCTTCAAACCAGCCACTGAACAGGACCATGAAATGAAATAGATCTGAAGGACTTGAAGCGAAAAGTGAAATCTATTTTCATTTTTTAGGTGGACTAATATGGAAACAACCAAATGGAGTTCTTTATTTAAATATGTAAAATTTTAATGTGATCATTTTCTCTCAAAAGATTCTACAAACTCTGAATGGCAGTGGGATACAGATGGTGCTTCACACACACAAATTCTGTTTCAAGTGCCCAATTCTGTATTGATTTCCCAGCCATGTCTACTATACTTTATCTGAAAAATCTTGCTGTGTTTATATTCTTACATAATCACTTCTACCAAATGCACAGTTACAGTCCTGTGAGAACGGCAAACATTTAATATCTTCTTGAGTTCTCTTCTTTAAAATAAGAGTTCCTTTTTTTTTTTTTTTCCAGAAAAAAAAATTGGAAAAGAAAATACATTTTCTTTACCGTAAACCCAAGTTGAAAAAAAAAAAAAATCCAGCTCCAAGCCCTGCCGGAGCAGAGGGCTGGCTCTGCAAACCCCTTACGTTTCCCATTATTGTCAGTGTGCATCCAGGAAGCATCAGCCTAAGAGCATTCAGCCATATATCATTCCCACTCCATCTTTTTATTGGATGCCTTCCATCCCGAGACGAGAAGCAGAGCACACAAGGCGTGCTGGGGTGACGTGCAGGAGGCAGAGAAAAAGCTGGTGTAACACCACCTTTGCTGGACATGGGCTGCTCATCCCGAGGCACTTAAGGGATTAATGAAATGAAATTGTTTTTGGACTTGCTGCACTCTCTCTTATCTTTTAAATCCATAATGTCCCACAGAAGGCAAAATGTAGTAATTTTAGTCAGCAGCCTCTCATTAATTTTCTACCTTTGGGGGAAGGCACATTTATAAAAAGAGGGGCTGTGTGGAGGCTAAGCTCAGCACATTGCTTTTCACTTAAAGAGCTCAGCATGGCACAGCAGAGACAGAAGCGTAACACGCTTCAAACGAGAGAGTTCTTTCAGAGAGGAGGCACGTCTCAGCTGTGTCTGCAGCTATACACATCTTTATATATATATTTTTACACATGTGTATTTATACACACATATATACAAACCTATGGAGTCATCAGTTTTGAAGATAATCTTTCAGGTTAAGTATTTTCCCACATTAAACTGATAATTATCCCCTCCTTTTCTTCCTCTGTCCCCAGACACCAAACAAGCTGGATTTTTGCTTCATGTATTATTTATGGAATGGAATTAATATGCAGATTCACAAAAACTTAAAAACTCATAATTATTCATAAAGGGCTTTAAGGTTATTTAGTACATATTTATGAAACTTTATGTTTGCTAGGAACTGTGTTTGAAAGTGCTATGGAAGGGTGTTGACTGAGGTTAATTACTAGCATGGAGAGTAATCTGAAAATGATCAAACTCTTTGAATGAAAATATTTGTCAGTATTTCTGATCTATATTTAAGTGAAGTAATGGACATCAATAGCCTTGCAAATATATTCGGCAATGGCTCTGCAAGAAGGAAGATATGCATATCTAATGCAAACAACCAACGAGGAAAATGTCTAGCTAGCCACCTTTGATCGCTTGGCAAATGTAATAAATGATGGAGATTTATCCTGTTTGTTGTCCATCTCTGTTGAGCTATGTTCTTACACAACCACGCTCTAGTCTAGAAATTATTTGGAGCAATTTAAGGAAGCCAGAACCCTGCACCCTTCTCTGGACTAAGATTCAGAAATGAGGTGCGAGCTATTCATGATAGCCAAGATTTCTCTAGAAGTTACTTAGGATAAGTACAGGCTGTATGTAAATAATACATTATATTGGTTTTATATTTACATAAATCTTTCTATCTTATGCATAATTAACCTCCTTTCTAATCCATCGTGCTCAAAGGTTGGAAACCTATAAAATGTGTTATGGGTTACGTGATGTCAAACAAGGAGCAGCAATTCTGGAAGATAGGAAGCACCCAAAATATTATTACAGCTATAATGCTACCAACAGTCAAAAAGAAGATTGATTTTGTGTCCTTGATGAGTTCATTGAAACCACTGGAGGTGCAGAGGTGTGGTGCATGTGAGTGGGACTATGAGGGCTCACAGGACTGGGGCTGTTTCCTGTGAGAGAACAAGGGTCGTGGAAAGGCTGTGGTGGCTCTGGAGTGACTCTGGAGTGACTCTGGAGTATGGCACACAAGTGTGTGCAACAGGGGAATGTGTTGGTGGTCTCACACATTGGAGTTTTCCTTAAGAAAAGTTTCCATTTTTTCTTCAGACATGTCCATTGAGGAGTTTATCACCCAGAATCTACTGCATGTAAACAAACACAGCACACACGGTTACTTCTTTGACCATTCCGTGTGAAAGATGAAAAAAAAAAAAGCTCTAAATATGGATTAAGCAGCAAATGAGACCTCAGTCATTGGCAGCAATTGTATGGGATGCTTTGGGAGATGCTCTAGAGACATACCAGGCACTGCTCACGTTCATCTTTTGGATTTTGATGACACAGTGTTCACTTACAGTTCACTGAACCCTGTTCTGCCTTTTTGGCGTTCTTGGGCTCCTTCATCAGACCTCAAGTGATGCACAGGGAGCCTCGTGTCCCTCAGTAGTTCTGCAGCTTCTCAATGGCTTCATCTCTGGGGCTGTTTCTGTATCTCTGTTCGGCTGTGGGCTAACACAGACTTCCATAAATAAAATCACTAAGCCAGGACATATCAGGCCCTTCCTCTTCTGCTGTGACCATACTCTGAATTCAGGGAGGAAAGGGAGATAGCACAGTCCTCTGCCACACAGGAGGGCAGATGATCAGGCAGAAAGTCTCTTTCTTACACTGTTCATGGAGGAGCAGTCCTTGCCAAAGATATTTTGAAATAAATGGAACAATAATATAGCCATAATGGTTGCCCTAAGTGCAATGACTATAGCTTGGATAGATTTGTAATCTCTTTTAATAAATACATTAAATTATTTGAAATAATGTTCTATTTGCCAACAGCTTATTCCATAAATATATATGGAATATAAAATAGGAGAGATCCCCTGACATAATTAAAACAGTACAGCCAAGTAAGAGGCAGGGAATAGTGTTATCTTTTCAGCTGCAAAATATTTTACAGAAATATTTCTCACAGACAAGCCTTCTATTTACCTTTAGGGATGGTATAATTGCATATTGAAGAGAGTGCAGCTCTGAGGCAGAGATGTCTGGTGCCTCCATCTCCTACTCCCCGCTGCAAGGGGAGCTCAGTGAAAGAAACTGCACTTTGCTTGTTACCAGTGCCAAGCATTCTCCCTCCTCCAGACCCCTGCACAGAGACAACCCCAAATGCTACACTGAGATCCCGTTCACCTTGCAACAAATACACACCCTTGCCATCCCAAAGGGGTAGCCTGGATGTTCGTCCTTCTCCGTGGCAAGGGGTAAAAAGCCACAAAAAAAATATGGTGTTCAGTGGGGCTCAAGGTGCTCAGCAGAGGTTCTGGGGGGCTTTTTGCTCGCATTCATCATCTCCAGAAATTCCAATGCTCTCAAAGCAGAGGCATCTGGTACCTGAGCAAAAGACCTGAAGATTACAGCAGTGGGTTTTTATCCTCTGTGCAGACTGATTATTAGATAGGATTTTATATTTGCTGTTCAAATGGCTTAAATACGTTACTTCAATGGATTAAGTTTGCATTACAAAAACTATCAATAGCATGGTAAATTATTGATTAGAACTATTCTTAACTTCTAATGCTTTTTGTTTGGAGCGCTGGTGATTTATACGCAGCATAACACAACAAAGTGCAATCAATGGTGTTTTAGGATCTCATACTGGATATTGCATCATCCCACCTAGAAAAACGTGTTAATAACATTGACTTTTCACTGTCCCAGAAAATTCACTTGGAGGAACTGTCTCTTTGCACCATAAGCTATTATGTCTGACATTAATTTAGCTCTCAAGGTAACGATTGCTACCAAAACAGTAGATAACTGAAAGCCACTGAAATTTCCAGACTCATGTGATTTAAGGAGTCCTGACCCATTTACTCAGCTGTATTTTAACTAAAGTTATTGAGGCAGAGAGGAATAGTTGAGTTACATGTGTCCAGCTCACAGATAATTCCCGGGTATGCCATGGAACCAGGAAGGCAAAATTCTCTTCAAGCGGTGACTCCCTGGTGATAAAGAAACCCTCTACTGATCTGTAGCCCTGATTCTGGGATTTCTGCTTAAAAAACCCCAAAACCCAAGAAAGACAGGGTAAAAAATTCTGTATAACTAACTGAGGTGATGTTACTGAGAGCTTGTCTTCTGTCCAAGAAGGAGTGCCCAATGACTTGCAATATTCAACTTCACAACTGCTGCCTGCAGGAGGGCCTTCAAAATGTACAGAAAGTGTCCACACAGGGAACTATCCCAAAACAGCCAAGCTGCTGTAAGCTCACACCATCCCTGTGTGCTGCCCGACCCAGGAAAGCCTTTGCAGAGCTAAAACACGAGGTTTGAAGGGGGGTTCGATGACACAGGCAAGAGGTGGGAACTACAGAATGTATGGAGTGTAAGTGATATGGGGGGAAAGGAGAAACCAATGCAAATCTTTTCTGAAGAGGTCACTTGCTGGGCTTTTTGTAGGCTCCTCAGGGTGATGGAAAGACTTCAGTTTGTTCCCCAGCCAGGTGCTCTCTGAGGAGCCTGAGTTGTTTTCAGCTGCTTTTCATGACCGGGCAGTGGCTTCAAAGTGATGTGATTCCTTCAGACCTGTTGACTTCTAAAAGAAGAAAATAAACAAGGCAGTGACTTCATGCCCTGTCCCCTTCCCTGAGGGACTTTAAATAGTCCCACTTGGAATCACCTTTCCCCTCTCCCCACCGGAGCACAAATCCCCTAACACTAAACCCGTAACTCCCGCATTTCTTTCTCTGCACCAGGCATCACGGAAAACAGGATCTAAATGCATCAGGCAGCAGCTTAAATTCAAACAAAGCTTAAATATCCTGCAATGACATCATGCCAGCCCTGTGTACAAACTGTGTGCACAAAAAAATGTAAAATACAGTGTGGTTGTGTATGCAGGCACAGGCAGGACGGATGCTCCCACAAACCCTGCTCACCTGCACAGCACTTATTTACATAGCTGTGTGCATAAAATACACTCAAGTGCATTCTCCCATTACCTTCAGTAGGTTTTGGATCTGATCCACCTCACAAACACATTGAGTTGTACTTCACACAAATAAATTGTATTCATGTCGATACCATGTAAGTATACATTCTATCTTGGGTGGAGGAGTGGCTGAGTTAATTTATCAAAGCAGTGCCTATTTTTGCTGATAGCAAAAAGAGTTTCTCAGCTTTACCCTGGATTCTTCTTTTTTCTTTTTCTTTTTCTT
>VZTJ01006683.1:235017-315245 GCA_013397795.1 Orthonyx spaldingii
TTTTTTTTTTTTTTTTTTTTTTTTTTTTTTTTTTTTTTTGGTGAAGCACACTGCATATTTTGGGGAACTGTAAATATGTGGTTCCAATCACATAATTTTTCAGACAAAACACCAGTCCATAATTTGCTAGGAGATGCTGCAAAAACCTAAACCATGGATACCTACAAAATACAGGACAACTATGCTAATTGGAGAATTGCGTATATTTAAATGATCCAAAGTCCACTGAAAATAATTATTATATTTGCATGTATTAGAGTTAAACAATTTTGCCTGAAATTGTGCTAGGTAGAAAAAGAAATGAAATCCCATTTAAACACTGAATTTAAATAAGCTGTTAAATAACCATAATCGCCATCCATTAGTCAATCCAAATTCTTGAGCATCAATTCTAACTTTCGCTTGCTATGGCAAATGTTTAGGATGCAGTAATCTCTTGCCATTTCCTAAATCTAAATTTAAGGGGGGTAAAACTGCTCCTAAACAGTTCTCACTCAGGCATCATTTACATGATTTTGTGTTTATTATTTGGAGTTCCTTCTATTGTCAGTACACGAGTGATGCTCTTGACCTCTGTCAGCTCCTGTATCCTGCCTGGGTGATCAGAGATAGTCCTGTACATCATGGAGCTGATCTAAAAAACACCTGATACACCACGGAGCTGATCTAGAAAGCAGCCAAAGCCAATGGAAAGGCTCCCAGTGGCTTCGGTGGACTTTGGATCCCTCCAGTGCCACAGCCAGGCTGGGTTGTATTCTGCACACCCAGAACTGTGGGGCTGTGAGCTACAGGATCAGATCTGCTCTCTGTGCAGCACCAGATGCACGGCCCTCCCTCCACTGCTGTGCTGTGCATGCAGCAGATTAAAGACCCAACTGTGAAGAGCTGCTTTGTTCACTCAGATTCAAACCTGAACTTTATCAAAGGCAGCATTTCAGTGCTAGGGCCGGGCTGGAGATCTGTGCACATACACGAAGCAGATGGGAAGCTTGAGTTTGTGTCTCAGATGCAGCAGAGCACAGTGGGGTCTGGCAAGGAAGACAAACAGAATTCTTCCAAGCAGGGTAATTTGTAGGTGCTCTGCTAGTCTTGCACCTATTGTGTTCATAATTGATACAAGAAGAGCAGAATTTGGCTGAAGATCTCTTAGTGGCTTCATAGAAAAATCAAAGTTTCATGGTTTATTCATAACTCAGCCTGTGGCTTGTGAAGCAAAATATGAGCAAAAGAATGCAACCCATGACAGGCAGCGTGTCACTATGCCTGACCTTTATTTTCAGACAAGACAGTCATTTGTACTGCTATTTTTAGGAAGGTGCTTTAACCTCCTGTGCCCCTATTCCCAGACCTGCTCTGTGTACACTTGGGAGCAGGACCTTCCTCAGCACACATTGCCCAGCACGGAGTTGTACAGAACAGGAAAGATCTGCAGAATCCAATCATTGTGGTCCAGGACCTCTGCATCAAAGCTAAAAGCTAAAGAAAATCAAGGACAGAAAGGATCATGCTCACAAAACACAGAATACCTGGGTAGGGGCTGAAGGAAATGCTGCAGTTCCTCAATAAATTAGGCTGTTCTGACACAGAAATAGGCTCTAATAATAAGCAGAGGTGCCAAGTATTAGGGAAACTGTGGTCAGTCTCTGAACTCTTACAGATGACAGACACTGGAGTATTAAAAAACCAGAGGCACTCATATCAGCTGGGGAACTCCAGTATAATTTAGTCTGAAGTTATTCACAAACATTATCAATATTTCTGAGTTTACACTCGCACCTTTGACTGTTGACTTAAAGCATCCAGTCTGGTTCATACTACTGGAAATGTTTACACTTTGGAATCTATTATGCATAGAAAAATTAGGGATTATCTTTGACCTGGGTCCGACATATTTTTATGCAAAACTAAATAATAGGGTTATTTATTCATTTAATCAATTCCATATATGTGCCATAAGCAGGCTTGATTTCTTCTGAGGTCACAATCAACATCACACTTTTAGGAGGACATATGGTTTGACTGCTAACACAGATATTCTAGTCAGCATTCAAACAATCCTGAGCTTTCCCATCTTTCCTCAGTTTAGGAGCAGTACATATTAATATGGG
This sequence comes from Orthonyx spaldingii, assembly GCA_013397795.1. Lineage (NCBI taxonomy): Eukaryota > Metazoa > Chordata > Aves > Passeriformes > Orthonychidae > Orthonyx > Orthonyx spaldingii. Next base: position 237,126 of record VZTJ01006683.1, read on the forward strand.
CTAATCCTTAGGTGGAAACATCAAAAGGAAAGTCACCATTGGGGCAGTACAGGCGTGTTTAACTCTTAAATGTGGAGGGATTTGTTAGGAAGGAAAAAGGAAAACCACAAAATATTCTACACTCAAATATAGCAAGAAGTGTTTCAGGCAGGACCTCTTGCAGGCAGATTTAGGCTCTCTCTGACCATGATGTGACTGGGCAAAAGCTGATTAAAAGGTAACAGTCATTTTGTGGCTGTTTGGATGCAGAAGGATGCAGAAGAACACATTGTCTGCCTTTAGAGCAGCAGAGGTGCCTCTCTCACCGTGTCCTGCCATGCAGCAAGGCAGCTGCCTCTGTCTGTGTCAAAGACCTCTGCACAGCTAAAACTCTGCTTTACCATACACTTACCTCTTCCCAAACTTCATCCCAGTACCACAGGAATAGATCTGTTTATTTCATGTGATCTCTGCTTCGGAGGACATCACCCGTAGCTTTAAAAAATTAATGATTGCTAATGACCTGCAGTCCAAGAATCAGAACTTCATGAATATCTTGGGATAATGAATTAATTCTCTTTTTCATAGTCTATTTGGCATTGCTGGCAAAAGAGAAATGGAAAGACAAAGAATGTCAAATATATTTATCCACTTAAATCTATAACGAAATGGCTCTAAGGAAAATGAAAGCATATTCCTTCCTTTCAGAAGAAGAATAGATTTGGTCTGAAAACAAGAGATATCCCTTCTAACAGGGGATAATTGATCAGTAAATCTTAGAAGTTAATGCATCTAAAGATTTGAATACCATACTAGGAAAGAATTTGTTTGTTCCATTCAGACTATCCAACATATTTCACAGAATATGCAGACACTTGAAGTCATGCTGGTGTCAACATCTTCATAAAGAGCTCTCATTTTATTATTATTGGCAAATGCCTGGATGCTGGTGAGGGACAAGTCATTATTTCCAAGTGTGAGGAGGAAAAGTAACAGTTAATGTAACAGATATCTACCACAAACAACACAGATCATCCACATTTAATGACTGGAGTAACCATATCCTCCTTCAGCTGATGGAGACTGTATAGAAGCAGATGGAGTAAAATGCTAACAAACACTATGTACCAAATGTAATAGCAGATGTGAAAGCTCATCAGGATTATGCCATTGTGAGACTAATTGCCGGGGTGCCTGGAAGTTTTAGCAAGCATCTTTCCTTCCCCCACCCCTTCTCCCTTTCAGCCAGTGCTTATATTTTATTTATTTATTTAGGTTTTAACACCTCCTCTGGTGATTTGCAGGCAAGAGGAATCAGTTTCAGTATCAGTACAATGCCTCATGCAACACTCCTACAACTGAACATCTGCTTGACAGAAGGCTGCTGGGAGCTACATGCCAGTTTTGGGACTCTTCCTTGTAGTTTGTGTGGCAGAAGTAAAGTATTTCAAGTATTTAAGGGCTCATGGGACACAGCAGAGAACAGGAGTCTGTGAAGATACATAAGCTGTGTGGAATCTCCACCAAAATTGATGCAGCCTGGTGTGAGCAGCTGAAGGTTTGTACCAAGCAGGGATGTTGGCCTGGTCTCAGGAGTGTTCAGATGGTGCTGCTGACTGTGCCTCCTGCCTGGCATGAGCAAAGAACCATCGAGGTGCCTTCTAAACGTGTTAGAAAGGTCTTTGAATTTCGTGCCTGGCAATTAAAGCTTCAGTATGGAGGCAATGAGGGTATTAAAACACTGGCACAGTTTGTCTTGAGAGGTGGTGGATGCCACATCCCTGGAAGTGTTGAAGGTCAGGTTGGATGGGGCTCTCAGTCACCCGGTGTAGTGGAAGATCTCGCTGTCCATGGTGGTTGGACTAGATGGCCTTTAAAGGACCCTTGTAACCTTAACTGTGATTATAAGATTGTCTAAAAAAAATGAAACACGTGAAGGAGGAAAATGTTGCTCCTCCAGAAAAAGAGGCCGTAGTTTGTGGTGTTTGGTAGAAGATCAGTGTATAAGAAGAAAGGAGAAGCTAGGAGCAAAAACAGCCTGGGAAGCTAAAATCTTTGGCCACAAGACCAGTGTTGCTGCAGGAGGTTCCCAAGAGCTGGGCAGGTGGTGGATTACAGTGTGGTGAGAGATTGCCCTGTGAACCAGATTTAAAATCAAAGTCCCTACAGCAGCTGTACCCTGCAGGTGTGGTGTCCTCAGCAGGTCAGGCAGAGGCTGCATTTCCTCCATACCTTACTGGTTGGCAGTGGAGGTTTTAGAGTGAAACACAGGCTTGTGGCACATTATGTGCAGGGGTCCTGGTACTTAAACATCCTCTGAAATAGGGAAGAAAATAACGCTGATATATATTTTCTAACAATAAATTGCAGGTGGATACTCCTTCCCAGGTGCAGGAGAAACTCCTCTGAGGTCTGCAGGAGAGTCACAGGCTATTGAGTAGCAAAATACTGGCAGAAAATTACGGGAGAGGATGGAATAGCACAGAGAGAAAAGGAGGAGTGAATTCTGCTCCTTGTCACAGGCTCCTCTGTGGTTACCCCAAAAACACAGCTAAGAGCAGGTGCAAGGATATCCACCAGTCTGAAGGTGCTATCCATAAGAATGAATTTTCAACCAGGTTCAGAAAAGGAATGTAGAAAGCAGAAATGGACTCAAGGGGAAAATGGAAAAGAGATGTTTGAGGGAAATACTGCTTAGCTGGAAACTGATGCAGATCACAGAATCACAGAATGTTTTGGGTTAGAAGGGACCTTAAAGGTCATATAGTCCAAATCCTCCAGTCACGGACAGGGACACCTTCCACTAGACCAGGTTCCTCAAAGCCCAATCACCCTGGCCTTGAACCCTTTCACATCTTCTCAGGACAAACTGTGCCAGTGTCTTTCCACCCTCACAGCAAAGAATTTTGTTCTAATACCTGATCTAACCCTGCCCTCTGTCAGTTCGAAGCCATTCCCCCTTGTCCTATCACTTCATGACTTTGACAAAAGTCCCTTTCCAGCTTTCTTGGAGCCCTTTTAGGCACTGGAAGATGCTATAGAGTCTCCTGGAGCCTTCTCTTCTCCAGGCTGAACAACTCCAATTCTCTCAGCCTGTCTCCATAGGGGAAGCGTTCCAGTCTTCTGATCAACTCTGTGACCTTTCCTGGACTGGCTCCAACAGATCCACATCCTTCAGATGCTGCAGCCCCAGGGCAGGACACAGCACTCCAGGAGGGGCCTGACACCAGATGGGTCATTACAAATAAACCCCATCACTATTTAATAGGGATATCTCAATTTACAGCTTCAAAAACTTAAAGGTGCATTTCCCCTTCTCCCTATCTCTGTTAGAAGATCCAGGTTCTCACCCTGGCAAGGCTGGATTGTGCTTATCAGCAACTCAAGGCTGTATGTCACAGGGTGAGCAGTCAAAGATCTAAATGTAACTTTGTATTTAACTAAGGGGAAAATAAACCAGAACTGGTATCCGCGAAAATAAAACCTCACCAGGTGCCAGAGACTGAGATCCTGCCACCAGCTGAGGCAGAGGGGAAACCTCTGGAGGCAGATGGGGGCCAGGGGCCAAGGCCGGGGGTCCAGAGGAGATGGGGTAACAGGTTCAGACCCTCCTGGTGTCTCCTGGTGAAGCAGTGAGTTCCTGTGTTTGCTGCTTTGGTATTCAGTGGCTCCCAGCAGTTCTGAGTAATGCCAAGGAGCAGGTACAATTCCCAGAGCAGAGGGAGAATTCCCATACATCAGAACAGGGAACGGAGCCCTGTCCTGCTCCTGACTCAGCTGCAGCTGCAGATCTGCCTTCAGTCAAAAGGCCTTGATTTTCAAAGTCAGTTGTGATGCGTGTGATTGTGGCCTCACAGGTAACTGCAAGGTAGAACTTCTTAGTTTACCTAATAATTATATACTTTTTTCATTTTTTGTGGCTTTCTCTCCTATACGCTCCCGTCAGTGATGTCGAAGCAGATAACGACACTTGAAACATTAATTTTCTGTCAAGCAGATTTCTCAACATTTAATACAGAGAGTTCATCATCTTTAAAAGCAGGTAATTTTGTAAGGTTGAACCCTTGGAAGTTTATTCAAAATAATATAGTATCAATCCATTTTCCAAGGTTAGCAAACTTAGAGACTTTTTTTCCCCCTGCAGCTGTTTGTGTAGCCCATGAAATGATTTGTGCACGTGTGTGTCACCAAACAAATGTTCTGGTGCCTTTCCAGTAACAAATGGTCTGCAATAAGGAATCTACACCTACAGTCAGACAGGCAAGTGGTGCTGATGAAGGTTACAGCATGCTCTAAGAGCCAAACTCTGGCCTCTACAAACCCCAGCAAAAATAAACTGCATCTTTGGAGTTACCTTTCCAAGCTAAACTAAGAAAAATTAATGAATGGAGTTCCATGACCAGGATTTAACACACAATACATTTTTTTTAAAAATACCCGTGAGTCTTCAGGCTGATGCAACATTACGCCTTCACTGGTCTTAATATTATTGTTTCTGTCTCATTTTAGGTTATCCTCCAGTGTTTATTATTGATTCAAATTCTCACTATTAAAGGGGAGATATCATCCATATGGTTGACGTGCTGCTCAGTGTGTTCATAAGTTCTCCAACGTTTTGATTAACATTGACAGAAAACCCTTTGAAAACATGTGGCCCTATATACATCCTGTCATTTCTAATAATAGGGTACATTCTTCAGCACACTTTCTTAAGAAGATGAATTCAGTCATATTTTAGAAACATGCTAATACTTGGTTAATTAGTCCTTTGAGGTCAGGGGGAAAGAAAAGACTGAATGAAAATAAACTTTTCCTTGAGCAGACACCATGAGCACCGAAGATAATTTGTGTGGCAGAAAAACGTGATATCTATGAGTAATGGTCTCTATATACAGCCAGATTTCTTAAATCAATTAGCTCCTGGCATATTCCTGAAGATATTCATGCTCTGTTTGATATGCCAGACTCTTAAAGCTTTAGCATGAAGGCTCATTTTGATGCTCATTTCACTGATTAGGTCAGTATCTTATTTCTGGTGTTGAATTCCTGTATTTATACCAATTGTTTCCCTTTTCTAACACCTTTGGGATATCACAGGATCTCAGCAGTCTTCTCCCTTACACAGGCAGGTCTGATACCGAATCTAGCAGAGATATTGTTGACTAAAATTCCCTTTGGCTTGTGCAGTAAGATGGCACATTTATATGGCAGAATTTACCCCCAGAGGCTCTTTTTACCACACCTATTCTGCTGGGATTTTCATCCATTCCTTTCACCATGATGATGAAAATTCTCATCTCCATGGTCTCTTTTAACCATTTTTTTCCTCACATAGATGCCTGCACTACCTATCCTCAGACTTCATCTTCAAATTAATGCAGAGAGAAGCTCCTCAGACACCTATTCTTTAAAATGATACTTTAGAACATGACTACATCTTAAGAATAATCTGCTTGAAAACTCTGCAGCACAATAACACAAATATGTTTTTAAAAGGTGATATATCAATTTAGTACTTTGGATTTTCATACAGCTCACATGTCCANGAAGTAAGACGTTGGCTGAAATCATTGCAATAGAAGTTTGGCAATTTTATCATCATAATTTATCTGCATTAACAATAAAGATACATCTTTGGGTGTAAGGAACTAGAGTTATATATATATATATATATATATAACTCTAGTTCCTTACACCCAAAGATGTATCTTTATTGTTAATGCAGATAAATTATGATGATAAAATTGCCAAACTTCTATTGCAATGATTTCAGCCAACGTCTTACTTCCATTTCTTACTTTTCCCCTTCCCTGTTTGAGTAAAATCCAGGGAAAAACAATTTGATTCCCAAGAAAAAATTCAAAGAGGACTAGATTTTCCCCCCTTCCTTTTCTTGTCTGTCTCCTCCCCCTCTGTTTGCTTTTTCCTTTGGGAAAAGTCCCAGTCTGGGCTACATGTGAAGCATTTCTGGGCAAAAAGCCATCAGTCCTCATGAAACTCCATCTCTGACTCTTACTGTAGATAGATTTCTCTGAACCCATCAAATCCCTCCTTCTCTAGACTCCTCTCAAAGGAAATTTCTAGCAAAATTCGAGGTCTTTGTCTGTAGGGATGGAGGTAGAAGAAGTTTCATGTGATGTAAAGAACTTTGGAAGCTGCAGGATGAGGTTAAAAACAGCCCCACTCTTTAAGGACAGGGAAGTTGTTCAACTTGCAGCCAAATCTTACCCATTCCACAGAGAGCAGCTCTTCCTTGTCTTGGCTTGTGACGTTAAGACAAAAGAAATAAAAACCATATAAATCTACTCTACTCTTTGTCTACTCCAACATGAGTATGATCAGTGTTTACATAAATACCCAACCAAACACCTTCTGGAAAAGGGAATATCCTCTTGCACATGTAATATTCTTTTTAGGGCCTAATGGGGGAAAGAATGAAATGCCTCCAGTGGAAGTTAGCAGGGTCATTCAGAGCTCCTCTACAATAAAAAGAAAGGTAAGATCATAAGAGAATAGTGCAAGAACTGGAATTGGTTGGAAAATCCCAAAACTGATGGAAAACCAAAATAATTTAAAAATCCCCAGCAGACAAAATCATATTTATGGTTTTGTTGCCAAAGTTCTGTACACTTTCTGTGAAAAATTTTTGCCTGTTGTACTGAGCTTCAACAGCAGTACAAGTTTAGTTCAAACCCTGCCATTCAGATAAAATACACTCTTTTACACTTGTTTTGCACTGATATTTTGTACCTGCCTTTGCAGAGATGCCCCTCCTCCCAGCCTGGCTTTTTCAGGCCTTGAGAGACATGAATTGCCTTCAGAGCAGGGACATAAGGCTGCCTTGGAGATAACTGCTTGCTCCTATTAAAACTGTGCCTGTGTTATGCTGTTTATCTCATGATACTCCTTAAGTTACAATACTGTTATTTCACTTTTTTACTTCGGTTCTACATTATTTAAACTGCTGCACATGATACTGAAAACTTGAAGACTGTTATCAGTTTAGGAAAAGGGTATTAAATGGAAAAAGATTAAGATTTTGGCTGGAATCCAGGAAGCACTTAAATGCATGAGTAACTTTACTCCCATGAGTAGTGTCTTTGACGCCAATGGGACCAGCCATGCATGGAGGAGCACATGTTTGTGTGGACTTTTGGGAGAGCAAAGGTTCTGCTGCAAGAGTTCAGGTTCAAAACTTGGGCCTGTTTAGAGCTACACATGTGCTCAGGTTCATAAGCCATTGTTGCATTATACATGTTCACTATACTTTTCCCAAATGTTAGAGTTCTATTGATTTGGGATTTTCTTTTCCCCTCTAAAATGCCTTTTTTTTTTTTTTTTTTTTTTACCAGAAAGAAGAAGAGTCAGGTTTCAGTCTTTCAGAGAAAATAAAACAGTTCATTGTTTCAAAAAACACAGAATACATATTTTACTATAAGGCATTGTGCTTGGCAATGCCTAAACAGGTTCTCTTCAGACTGTTAGAAAATAAAAAGCCAGTAGTGTACCACAAAAACTGTCATTCACCTCCAGAAAAGTAATTGTTTTTCTTTTAACCTCTGCATCTTTCCTGTCCCAGTGTTAGTTACTGTTCTCCACCATTTCCATCTTTAGTAAAAGCTGTGCACAAGCTTAATCTGCATTTAAACCTTTTGCTTCAAAATTTGTGCTGGTCACCAGTACCACTGAGAGACAGGCAGAAGTCAGGTCCTATGAAAGACACCAAAGTTAACCTTTATTTTTTCTAAAATAGTGAATAACAACTTGTAATATTGAATAAAAAAATCATTTAATGAAAAAGTTTATAACTTTCTTATTAAGGAATATCAAAAAGTTAATTTTGACAATTTTAACCAAACATATCACCGCAGCGTTACAGAACTTAACTATTCAGTTTCAGTTGGTTGTTAAAAATTACTGATAGAAGATGTGCCTCAATGCTCTACAAAAACAGGGGTTTGGCAGCCCCTTAGGTGTCATTCTCAACTACCAAGAGGATGCTACAGGGACAAAACCACACAGTAACATCAGGGGTGTAGCCATACCAACGAATTTGCCTTTCAAAGGAAAATAGCATCATGAAATACCTCAATTAAAACTTCTTGGCCTAATTCAGTAAAACACGCTGTAAGCACAACATCTGTGTTTCCTACAAATAAAGCATCATCCACAGTTCATGCCAGCAGGGGCTATGCAAAATGAAACAGAATTATGAATGGCTAAAGGCAGTACATTGACCCTGTCTTACTGCATCCCTCTCATCATGCAGTTTTTTGGTGGTTTTTTTTTAATTAACTTTTTAGTTCCTACATTGAAACTCACAACTTGTCCATACACACTCAGACAGCACACACCACTAAACAGATTTTCCTGTGACAATATGTATTTCTGAAGTGAAGTAGTCTTATATCCAACTGGCCGAGTCGTGACCAAAATAAAATCAAAGTGCCTGCAAAACTTATTTCTAAGGGTGATGAAGCTCCCTTCTAGGGATTGCAGTGCCTTATTTGCCAGACATTTGTTTCCTAGCTATCCTAGCTATTATTGCCTTCTGAATATTTTAAATCCATTGTAATTCAATATTCAGGCCAAGTCTAAAATAAACCTTTTATTTTTTTTTTTTCTCTTAATCATTTTCTTAAAAGATATTTTTGTCTTCCATCTTCCATTTCAATCTTGGCCTTTTAAAAGGCCATCTTAAACTTTAAAAGCAGCCTTAATTACTAGACACTTTGTCTCCTGCTTGGCAACGTAATACAAGATGAGGAAACTGGATGCAGAGGCTTAAAAATTCGTAGCACCACCCTGAAGAGGCAACAGGATGCTACATCCAGTTAAAATCAGGAAACAATTTATATGAAGGCCCAGTAACACATTATTGTGCCTCATTTTGCAAGCCTAAAAGCAGAAACTCAAATTTTCTGAAGTTGTCTAACAGCAGAAGCACGAGGAATAATTTTTAAATAGTGGTCAAAAAACGTAGTGCTTTATTTTGAAAATAGGATTTCGAAGGATTTAGATTTTATGTGGATACTTGTGTGCTGAGAGCTGTACGTTTCTGTCTTCATGTTCAGAGCAACTATCTCTAGTTGGGGAAAAAAAGGTGACCTTTTCATTAACTCATGTGATGGAAGTAAAGGAATTTAATACAATGAAATTCACTCATTAGAGAATACCACTAATTCTATTCCCACAATTCGAGTCCTATGCAGAGCTTTCAAAAGTGGCACCGGAATTTCAGGAGTTGAGGCCCATGTGTTATTTACAGACAGATTACTTGCTCTCAAGAGCAAGGGGAAAAAAAGTGAATCATTTCAAGAAAAAGATTTTTTTTAACAGCTGTAAAGAGTGGCAAAGGTGGGAAGAAATCATGTCAGTGAGAGAGGACTGATGGCAGCAAATATCCAGGCAGTCATCTCTTCCTGCCCTCCTGAAGTTGCTGACACTTGAAGTGGGGTGGGGACTGAATCTGCTGTGTCGATGTCCCTGTGCCTTGTACAGACAGGGAATGCACAACTGTAACAGGATTCCTTCCCTAACAACACCCATTTAGCTACCAAATCTTACTGTTTCTTAAAGGAGTTTCTGATTTTAAAGAGTTATTAAACTTTTTGCTCTGTTTCACCAACTTAAAGCATTTTTTTTCCTCAGCCTATGGGGTGGCAGAGCAGGACACACTTTGTACGGTGAGGTCTGAGAAAAAGCACCAGTGATTGCTTCTGGAAAAGTGTGTAAGGAATTGTAATGCATGTCTTGCTCCTTTCTCTGAGTTTATTTGGCTTTTGGGATTTGGGAGTGGATTTAAACAAAGCTTTTAAAATGAATGTTCCCATTTTTAAGACACTGAGGTGTGAGGTCTGCTGGTGGCCACAAGCTGCTGAGGAAATTGTGCCTATCTCTGCAATGCATCACAGTGTGAAATGCACTTGTTTGCACAGGTCAAGAGGTGGTTGGGGAAAACAGGAGGCAGCAATAATTTTATTTATACAGCCAATGTCATCAATACTAGCTGTGCATAGGGCTCTAGAAAAATGCATCTATGTCACTTTTTAAATTTGCAGTCATGGTGTGTCAACACATCAGTACACTTGTAATTTTTTTTTTTTTTAGCTACACAATATCTACCTTGGTGGTGAGGGTTCCCTTAACATCTCTGCAAACTTTTTAATAATCCACACAGGACACAAGAGACACACTCTGCATGTGATCTGCACGTGCCTGTCATGACAGTGATGCAAAAATGACTTGAAAAGCCAAACTTCCCCAAGGGTCTCCAAAGACAGGGCAGGGAGAGATGTGAGGGCTCCAGGAAAGGCAGGAGGAGGAGCTGCACAGCCCAGAGGTGCCCACGGTGTTTTCTGAAAGGAATCCATTCTAGAGCTGTGCCACATTTTGCTCTCCAAAGCACTGCCCATTGATTTTTCTCTATTATTTATGGCACTGCACGTGTGCCCAGGGAGGAGGAAGGGAGAAGGGTGGAGAAGCATCCCCACACTCTGCTTTATGCCCCGAATTTCCTTTCTGCTCGGAAGTCTTGCTGCTTTATCTAAACCCTGAAGAGAGATTTGCTGCTCCAGAGGGCAGCTCCAAGCAGCTGTATGAGCTCCTGGAGCTGAATTTCCCCTGAATGACAGCTGTCCAGAGATTTGTCACCAACACCAGCGAGCCCAAAGAGTTTCCAAACACCTTCCATTGAACAGAAAGTCTTCTGGTAGAACAGCTTTAATGATGGAGAAAAAGATTTGATTTGGCTTCTATATTAAGTCCATGATAGTGTTAATCCCATAAAAATAGAAAACCTCCAGAATTTCTCTCTAATAATTGTAAACACTGCTTCCTTTGTCAACTTTTTGATTTATTGGAACTTATTATAGAGCTAGACTTTATTGTATTTGCTTATGATACCACAGTAATCTTTTCCCAGGCTTTCACTTTATTTTGTTACATTTATCTAGCAAGCCAGATTCACACTCCCACAGTAACCATATGGAGAAAAGCCACAAAAGCTGTTAAGTACATTTAATTACTGTTTTGATGAGCTCATATTTTAATTATGTTTATTGATTCTGTGTGTGTTGAAATAGTTTTAGCATTTCAAGAAAAAAAATGGAATCAATATACTGTAATTACTGGGCATTTTATAGTTTTTCTGTGTAATTAAAACTTTCATATAATATTTTTAACACTTTTTACTAATCCTTCAGCTGTGATTGGCTGCATTTCCTCTGTGTTTAGGTGAGCTTTAATTTTTTGTTCTTTCACAATGTGAAGCTAAGTTCAGGACTAAACGTCATTTCCATCATTTCCTCTTGGACTTCCTTAGGAAATTAAAAATAGCACGAATATGGTATTTACTGACACATCAACAGTGTTATGGATACATGGATATATCTTCCACTTGGAGCTGTCATGATAAGATTTCCATCACTGTGTAACAGCTTGATGGGCAAGACAGCTAAGAAAGAGGTTCTTCACTGTCCTATTTAATTCCAACAGCTGGAATTTTATCTAAAATGATAAAACATATTTTTGGACTTTAAAAAATCCATACATTTCTAGTCAGGTAAAAAAAAAATAATAATTTAAAGCTGTTGTCAGACTTTTAAATGAAGTTTTCCCTTGGATAGATCTAAACTTTTGGATTATTGAAAACGGTAAAACAGATGTAAATATATGGGGACCTGATCCTCTAGTGGTATAATGGCAAATTTTTGTTTCCTGGTGAAAGAAAATGACTTTGAACACAAAGTTTGGCCAAAAGTAGGTGTGACCACACACCTGGGTGGACGTTAGCAGTGACAGGATTGGTTTTTTAGCAGAGGAACTTGAACAGATGTGGCTTTCAGCAGACACTGGTATTTCAAAGATATATTCGAGTTTTGAAATCCTGGGATTTCTCACGTGGTGAGAATTCCATCCTCAGGGGAAAGCAAACATCCTCTGATGTTTGTAGCCATGAAATAATGGGCTTCAGACCTTTCTCTTTTAACATGTTTCTGGGTTTTAATTTCAATTGTATTAAAAGCAAGAGGCTGGGTGATGATACTCAGTCATCAAATCAGTTTTTATTTATTTGCACCTTTGAATGCCACATGGACAAAGTAAAGGAAAAAATAAAAAAAAGAAACAAAAGTCACCTGCTTGTATTTTTAGACTTTGAATGTAGAATAATAATTTTCACCCTTTCAGGATATTTTTGAACCTCTGAGAAAATGCTAGAAGGTTACTCTGTGCTCCTTACAGCCAAACTGGATTTATTACATGAAGAGCTGTTCTTGAAGTATTGCACCCTTGGCTCTCAGTCTCCATCTTAAATTACCAAAGAGAAAGGAATGTCTTTTCCGTGGAACTCATCTTAACCAGACCCTGGGCACACAACATTAGCAGGGCTGGAAACTGGGTGCTGGCTGAGGAAAGAGAAAGGACTTCACTTATTTTGGTACTGTATATTACCTGAGGGTCATGAGATTGCTGTGGGAAGGGCAGAAGGCATGAATCTGGTAACAAAAAGAGGTATCAAGAGCTGAAAGAGAATATTTATGGGAAAAAAACCCACGTGATAGCGACAAATAGAGGAACCTGAAAGAAAAGGAGAAAGGATTGATAGGAAGAATACAGAAACAACACACAGCTGTCCATTTGGAACGAGATAGGCCATGATTAGAGAAGGTTCATGTGTCATCTTGACCCCCAGAGAAAAGTCACTGGAAGGGGAGGGGACAGGGAGATAGGATGGGGGCACGGAAAGGTGGAAGCCTCATTTGCTCCTCTTGGGAGCACTTCCAGGGGGGTGAACCTTGGTTCTGGCCAAATTCCCGTGGTAAAGACTGGGAGAGACGTTTCCAGGAGTCAGAGCACTGGACTCTGCAGAAGTTGCTCCAGAGCCTCCTCTGTCTGTTCCAAAAGAGATTTCACTGAGTTTCCAAACCAGGCTGGAGAATCCTGCTGCAGTAGGGACAGCAGGAGGAATGGGGATGGGAATCACCAACTGGAGCTGGTGCTGGTGGTACCTGAATTTCAGGGTTCACCCAAAGTCCATGTGAACAATTTCCTTTGGTGTCAGTGATGTTTTCATCAACCCTCAATGCACTTTTTAGACAGACTCATTCCTGTGTGTATTTATAGACATTTTCTTTCATGCTGTCTGCTACATAATTCAAGTATTTTTGTTTCCTTTGTTTCTGACTCTAGTTTTCTTCTGCCATCATTTAATGACACAGTTTTGTCTGAATATAAAACATGTGCTGCATATTTAAATATGAAACACTGATCAAATAAATACACCTGGGAAAATGAAATGGGAGAAGAGTTGTGCAGTCCTGGTTACTTCCCATCACCACACAGAGCTCTCCAGGATAAAGGGTCAAAATCTCTGCAAATACACCACTATTAAACCCAGCTCATTCTCCTGAATTTGGAGGGAATATTTATATTTTCTGCCATGGAAAAGACAATCTTTCCTCAGGAAGGACTCTTTGGTGTCTGTTTGCTTTTCCAGGAGTGGAGATGAGGTGCAGGAGGATGTGTGAGGGTATCGTGCCTGATTAACTTAAGCACATATTAGTCACTGAAATAAAAGATTTCAGATGATTGAGGTGGAAGTGGTTAATTAGAGTAAGAGCTGCCAGCTCCATCAATTAGGATCAGTGTCAGGCAGAACCTTGAATGTCTTGGCTTTACTAGGTGCAACAACCTTGTTGTTGTTTCAAGATAATTTCTTGGGGTTTTTAACCACGAGGCATAATAAAAATACTCCAGAGAGGCTGCTTTGCAGTCCTGGGTAAATACATGCAGTTTTCAAAGGACTTGTTATTCACCCATTAGGCTGTCAGAGTTCCTCCAAAAAGGTTTCTCTCTGAGGGATAAATATTAATTTATAAATTTCTTTCCAACTCTTAATTTGCCTGGGAAGCCAAAATGGGTCCTGCAGTTCTGGTGCAACTCCAGACAACCACATACATAATTTTCAAGGGAGCAGCTACATATCAGAGAATCTTTTGAATGTTGGTAAATGTGTAAATGTACCACATATGTTTCTCAGCGTAGTAACTCAGCTGTTTCATTTCTCTCTTTTGCTCAATATTCAGCCCCTTGAGAGTCCCGACCCTGGCTCCAGTTTGGCAGTTTCACACACATAAAAGCCTTGTTCGTGCAAGTTTTGTGAGCCACCAGACAAAAATAAGACTTTTTTTTTTTTGCTGACTTTCTTTTTTTTTTTTTTCATTGCAAGTCTAAATCAGAAAACCACAATTGTGTGTGAGAAACATAATCAAGCCCAGCAGCACCCAGGAGGTAAATTCAGGACCTCTCTTTCCTTAATATATCTTCCTCTCTAAGATCTAAGGTCAATTAGAACTAATCAGTTTAATAATTTCTTCACAGTTAACAGGTTTTTTTTTTTATGGAAACACTCAAGCCAAAGACTTCAGGAAAATTTGTGATAGCAGTAGCTTTTTAGACCTGCTGAGTATTTCCACACTGTCCCATTTTAAGAATTAAACATTTCAGTTTAAACATATTTGCCAAGCACTGCTCAAACTAGCCTTAATATCTTGTTCACTGTATTTTATTTATTGGTTATTGACAGAGTAAATCAGATTTACTAATTGACACATTTAAAATAAGTACTGCTGCAGATAATTTTTTCAGGCCTTTGAGCAGATTCCCAAAATTTTGCTTTGTAAAAAATTAAGAGTCACAGGCAGTTGCTTCTCCTTACTTTTTTGAATAAGTTGAGAGGCCAAACCAAATGACAATCTGATTCTTTATGTGTTGCTTGCTGAGTGATCCTCATTTTGGGATCATTACTGGGCAGAATTTGTTTTCTTCCCTTGGCTTATCCATAGAAAGTAATTTTGGTGGGTTGCAAAACAAAAGGGAAAAAAAGGGAAAATGAAAACATAATAATAATATCAATAATACCAACCTCAATTATGAGGAATTATATAAATTATAGCAAGAGTCTTTCCCTGGATGAGTCTGTAAAATTCAAAGGACAAGAAGAAAAGATGCAGCAAAGTCACCAAAGTTGTCCTGACATCAGATACTGCCCAAAACAGGTTCTCACATAGATATTGATGCCACTAAATCTCACAAGCAGCTGCAGTAAATGAACATTTTCTAGAAAAAAAAGATTGCAAATGATGTCAAATTATTTATGTCAGACTGTCCCTACAACTGTGAGACATCCCCATATCCTGCCCACTGCGTGTTTCAGTGACCATGGAGGCTCAGCTCTGAACTGGTGCCCATCCATGCAGAGTCCCACACATGCACATCAAGCCCTTCTCCCTTTCAGCATTAAAACCTTCTAAAGAGAGGCTGAGAATGAGGGATGCACACTGTCCTCACTGCATCTGCCTCGGGGCACCTGATTCACCGACTCCTTCCTTGGGTTTGCTGAGAATTTAATTTCAGGAAAAAAAAAAAAAAGAAACCCGTGAAGAAACCAACATGAAAAATACAGGGCCCGATTCCTGCCACATCAAATTTCACTGCAAATGCAGGGACACAAGAAATGTGTAAGAGCAGCAAGAGTACTGGATTTCATTCTGCTCCATGGGAGATTTATCTATCGGTACATTCAACTCATTGAAAAATTCATGTACCAAAGGCTACCTTCAAAAGGACAGTGGAAGAGGGAAGGAAAAGTCAAACTAGCAAAAACTGCTAGGGAAGAAGTGGCTGAATGCTTTTGCCATCCATCCGTTCATAGGCTGTCAGCTGGTACAAATAATTCCCCTTACCTGGGGGCATTCTCCTGTGTACCTCTCCTTCCCCTGTTCCTCCAGCCACTCCAAGCAGGTCACTGGGGAAGGGGAAATCAGAGTGTTCCCCATCATAAGAAGAAATCAGAGAGGGTACAAAGTTTCACTTAGCTTTAGATTAGTCTAAATTAAATAGAGTGGCCTGGGGAGGGGTCTCAGCCTGCAGGGCAACCTGATAGTGAAGCTAGAATCACAGTCTATCTATGTTCTAAATTGATGGCAATGAAAATAATACTCCCCAGACACAAAAGTACACTTGTTTTCAGATTAATGCATCCTGAATGTGAGCTTTTCATCTGCTTTCTGAATGACTTAACGTGTGCTCGTTCGCCTTGGCCAGAAACTCAACTGCAGGTTCATTATTTGGAAACTTATTGCGCTGAAGTCCATAAGTCCAGTGGCTTTGGAAGATGAAAACTGCTTTCCACAGGCTCTCATTTTGGGAAAAGCTGGTTGCCCAGGGCTGCCAAATGCATTCCCAATGAGCTCCTCCATTTGCATGTTCTATTTGGGCTGAAATT
Source organism: Orthonyx spaldingii (assembly GCA_013397795.1). Classification (NCBI taxonomy): domain Eukaryota; kingdom Metazoa; phylum Chordata; class Aves; order Passeriformes; family Orthonychidae; genus Orthonyx; species Orthonyx spaldingii. The sequence goes on from VZTJ01006683.1 coordinate 253,393, forward strand.
GAGACAGCAAATACCAAACTGTTCCCTGGCCTGATCCAAGGGTCTCCAGTGGCTCCTTGCGAGGGTAAATGATGAGTATGAAAAACAATCCCCACTGCTCACCGAGGAGCCCGAGAATGCTGTCAGCTTGCACTAGCACTGCATGTTCCCTCTCCTCAGAGAAGAGCGTTCCTATCTGCCATAACTGCCAGATCCCACGCTCAGATCAATTAATTCCTGGAGTGCACTGTCAATTAATATGTGTAATGGATGATAATTTCACAAATGCTCTAGCTTCATTTTGTGTTTTCCAAACTGCCATTAGTACAGAATTACGTTGTTCTTTGATTAATAAAGCAGCACTTTTTTTTCTTTTGTAGTTTCAGATATTGCCTTTACAATAGTACAACTCTGCATTTTTCTCACTTATCTGTGGATAGAAGATGTAAGATAGAAGAAAGTTGTAAAATACATCTGTCAAGATGTGCTTGAAATTACTGTTCTTTCTGTAAATGGAGAATTATTACACTAATTCAGACAGAGATGCTTTGCTAGACTTAGCTGCAGTTCAACTTGCAATGGAAGGGGAAACTGAAAAAAAAAATAAAAATTAAAAGTTGAATTGAAAAGCCAAAACAATATCATCAGTTCATTCCAAAAGATATATTTTCTTACTGTCATAACATTTCCAGACATTCTGGCAACACCCGACTCTGCAAAGTTTTTCAGTTCTGATAAACGATGTGTTCTCGGAGAGCATACCTGGTACCTGGTCTCTTAAAGGCTCCTCCATTCTGATGTCACTTTACATTTCTCTTTAACAATACACTATTCAAATTAATGGGACTTAATTGCAATATGTTTCTCCCTGCTAATGTAACTCTGCACAAGTAACTGTATTACCCTCAGCTGAGAGAAACTCCCCAAGCACGTCCGGTATCGGCTCTGTCAGACCAGACCTGCCATCCCTGGCCTTGTTCATTCACATACCTTGGCCAAACCACCTCCTTTTTCCGAGCATTAGTTCATTATCTCCCTGCTATCTGTGCCTGTGGCTGTAACTCCATCCTGGAGAACACTAATTCCACATCCTGAGAGCCAATGTAAAGCCCCACAAGTGCTTTTTCAGAGCCCTTGGCAAAAGGCAGCTGATTGATCCCTGCCCACCTAAAATGTTCCTTTATGCTCCATATTGTCACTGCAAGTGCCATTCCTGGACGTGCAAGATTGCTGTGCTGTTTCCACAGCTGGGTTTGGAAAATCCTGACCTTTTAAACTCTCAAAGTCACTTTGACACTTGGAAAAAAGCTGTTGAGTGATCTTTTTTTTCCCTATGATGCCTACAGTGATGATATGCATGGGATAAATTGAAGGTAATTTGAAGAACTGAGAAAAAACTCCTTTTCAGTTCTGGAATTCCCCCTCATGCAGTGGTATTGGTGTTCAGTTAAGGAAAATGCAGTATCTGGGCTTGCATCAGTGAAAGCCCTGGCTAGCAGTGAGAACAGCATGCTGCAGGACAGGAATACAATGGCACAATTCGAATTCCTTTGCTGGTAAATCACAGAATATCATATTTTAGCATCCCAAACTCTTCACAAGTATATGAGCTGAGAATATTTTAAGAGATTTCTGTAAGCTATTAATGTATTGTGGTCTATTTAACGATTGCCCTGTAGTATAGGGCACATTTCACAGTCGTCTTGACTACAGACAAATCGTGAAAAATAAACAGGCATATTTTCATGCATTCAGAAATAGAACAGACCTAAATTTAGCTTAATAAGAACTGTTTATTCAAGTACTAAAATGCTTAGAATGAAACATTTATAACTTAATAATCATGTAAAACTCTAGGCCTCAAGGTTACCTTGGCATGACTCTGGTTGACCGCTCACTTTTGACTTTGCAAAGTGAGGTAAGTTCACTCTGTTTCTCATCTGTGTCAATGAAACTCTCTGACCAGAGCACGTAACCACATCTAACCCAAGGCTTTCATGTTAAAGGCAAAATATGTAATACAAAATTAGGTAAAACTGGTGAAAAAAACCCATAAACAAACCAAAACCACATAATTTCCAAAGGTGTTTTAGCTCTGACTTGGGAAAAGTGCAGGTACGTATCTCCCTCTCTTTGTGGGATTTTTGTCTGCATTCCAGCGTGGGCACTGATGAGCCACTGTGAACTGAACAATCTTATCCAGTTAATTCTTTTAGACTTTATTTTAGCAAAGCTTAAAATTAAAATTAGTCTCACAAATAAAAATGTTGAGATATTTGAATTCACTGGAGCTTTTGAACACTGGTTAAATTTTAAAATTGATGCTGGTTAAACATGAATTATCATTTTACTTATGAATTACTTTTAAAAAATATTACAACATAGAAGAACTGTAGAGCTACACAGCCATCCACTAAAATGAGATTCCCCAATCTAATAGTTATTTGACTGAGCTAATATTGAAACACTTAATAGCATTTAAACAAAAAATGTTCAAATTTCTTTAAAAAGTACTACTCTGATCATGAGATTTAAATTATCATATTCATTAGAGAAATCCTGTGCAGGGAGTGAAACTCTAACTTTGTAGTGAACCAAATTGACACACAGAAATATATTTGTCTTAAAAAGAAGATAGACACTAATGTGGGATATATTGGCACATGGAAATATTCTTTGTCAGGGCTACTGTATTTTTTTTTTCCCCAGAACAAGTTATCATCTAACTTTTCCTTTTTTTTTTTTTTTTTTGTTTGGAAAAGACAATATTTTGAAAGAATGAAAGAACAGCAGTTTCAAACCACGACAGGAGCCGGCAGCAAAGAAATGCATCTCCATTTTCGTTCTAAACACAAATGAAAACACGAGTGTTTATTTTTAAGCCCGCAGACCAGAGCATCTAATTGATCCTACCTGGGAGACAGGGGCTGAATAAAGGGCCATTATGCTTGGATGAGATCTGCAATTGCCTTGAACTTGCCAGGAGTTCAGGTGTGGGTGTCCCTGTGCCCCCAGCTCCGGCAGGAATGTCGCTCTCCGCGCGCTCCTGCTCCCGCATCTGCCTCGTGCAGCCCTTGTAGGCTCCGGCTCCATTTCACCAGAATAACCTCGCTATTCATCAACAATAAGGTTCAAATTGTACTTTCTCTTAACACAACATTAACTCTCAAAGAGCTGGAAATTCAGTATTCTGTTCCCCGAGCTTGGATTCCAAATCAGTCACTGAGAACATTATATGAGCACTAATCCCATTAAATATATCATCTTGCAAATATCTAAATCCAGTTAATTAACTTGTATTGCAAAAGAACTCCAAGATATAGTTTTCAGTGAGCAAACTTACATTTTCGGTTTCTAATTATGTTAGAAATAAGTTTCATATCTCCTTTTCCCTCCAAAAATTACAGCAAAATCACCTAAAAATCTATAAGTATCAGCAGAACTGGTGTTAAATGAAAATTAAAAAAATCTGAGTGTTCTTTACTAAGTTCTCTTTTCATGGAGAGGTTATATACAATAGAGGCCCCAAACATTGTCTAATAAATTTGAATTCACTTACTGACTAAAGAGGAACAAATGACTGGAGAAGAGATGACTGAGGTAATTTTGCAGTTCATGCTGAATGCAGTATTGCAATTCCTCCACTTGGAAGTCTGTTTACTAAAGACTAAGACTGGAGTAAGTTTCCCAGATTTTTTTTTTCTTTTAATGTCTCTTGAAAAGGTCTCTTTTCTGCACATGTCAGGCAGTGTTGCAACATCTCTTAAACCAGTCCTGCTTTATGGCCATAAATGAAGTCACACGTGATTTCAGGCAGAACTCCCACCAGTTTCATGCATAAAGGACCAGGCCCTTTGTTTTCAAATTGTGGATAATGGCAACGATTAAAAAAATGAGGCAGAAGGGATAAATCCTACTGTCTTTTTAAAAGACTGGCCACAACAGTTATTTGCCTATTAAAATAGAAAAGAGGATATTTTAGAAACAAATCAGCCACAGTATGTGGTTTGGTGTTTTATTAATTGAATTCTGCCCATATTAGCAAGTATTACTATGGTTTTTTTCCCTTCAAATTATGCCTATTATGATTTCTCTTATGCAAATAATGATTCATGTTTTAGATTGAGTTGTGTGAACATGAAACAAAAGCAGTATGGAGTAAAACTGAAAAGAATTCTGAATTATTTGCCTCCAGTTTATCAGTACTCCGGGTCACAGTCCACTCACCAATTATCCAAATGGTACCCAGTCTCAAATGAGCTAATAACTACTTATTCATCAAAGAGAAGCTTCTGGGATTCACAAAACCTCCATAGCCACATCCTCAATTTAAATTACCGTGAGCTGTGTCATGGAACTGCAGAGTCGCTGGTTGAGCATCACAAAAAATCAGGGATACATGAATAGCGTTATCTGCCCCCTCAGTTTTGTGGAAATGCTTCTCCCTTCCTAGCTGCCCATTCTCCTTTTGCCTTTAAGTGTTTTGCTGTTGTGGTTTCTGATCTACTGGCCTTGCTCAATTCCTTCCTCTGAAAACTCTCATTTCTCCCAACATTTAGGACATCTGCCTCAGGAATAATTCAGAGCTCCAAGTTTCCTTCCTCTAGGCATCTCTCCCTTTGCTTTGATGATAGGGCTCTAATTTTGGATCTCCTGGACCAGGCCCTGACTGGAGACAGCTGATGGCAGAGCTCCAAGCTACCTGAGTAACTCTGTACAGGTGCAACCCAAAAAGTTCAAGTCCCCTGCTCTGGTTACCCTGAAGGTGACATGAGTTTGTTCCACAGTGCCAGAACAGGCTATGGTCCCACCATCTGCTCCTGAAGAACAAAATCCATCCAGAACAGTGAGAAAACCACTGTTTTCCCTGGACAGAGCAAGTTTTAGACTAGGGTGCTGAGTCAACTTAGACCTGAGATCCAAAGTCTAGAATCATTTACGCACTAGGTAGGAGGTTTCTTATGAAAACATCTAAGAGAACCTAATTTTTAACACCTTGGGCTGTAGCTGCTTGTGATTTTGTATCCATTTTGGATACAGGAGTTGAATATTCATTCCTCCCAAGTAAAGAGAAAGCCTTGAGGTTACGTTATAGCATCATCTGCAGCTTGCAAGTTATAAAAAAATGCAAGTATTTTTCACCTCATAGATTAAACAGCTGCTTCATGAGCTGAAAGTGACCTTGAACAGCTCTGTTTTCTGCAGCCCAGTGTGTTATCTGCTCTTGGCTCCTCTCAATGGTTTGGACAACTCAGTGATAGAAGCTTCACCTCACATTTTCCAGTCAAGCAACAATTAGATCAACCATAAAGCACATTTTCGTTCCCTTTTGGCTACCTTGAGAAACAAACGTCATCATTTCTTCATCTTTGGCCTCTGGCAATGCACGGTGGCCAGGTAATTTACTCTTCAGTATTGTTTACTGTTTGAAGTTAAACCAAAAGGAAAACCCTTGTGAGTTTTCCAGAAATGTCCACGATATTATGACTTGACTGTAAAATAAAATATACTCTTTCAGCTTGCCTAAATATTCAGCTGTATTCCCAGTGAAAGGGTTAATACCTGTATTTTACCCTTTCTGGATCAAGTTGGTGAAAGAGGGAAAGCTTCATGCACCATAGGAACCTGCACTAGTACCCTAATGACAGTATAATTAGAAGTATCATTGTGGTAATGATTCTTTTCATCTGGCAAAAGGCCTTCATAAAAAAGATCTCTTATTCCCTCGGTTTCACCTGCCCGTTCTCTTACCTCTGCAACACTCCCTTTCTAGGTCAGCACCAGAAGTTAATACTGGGTGTTTGACAAGGCTTCAGACTTTGTGCTCATCAAACTAATTAAAGAGAAACACATCCAAAGCCTAGTGAATTATTTGACTTTTTAAAAATGCTGCCCATTCATCTTGTTTAAAGATTTACCTGGCTCAGTGGGTTTGATTAATGAAAAGGACAATGGGGCTCTTGTCACTGTAACCTGCAGTCACTTGGTTCAGGGTCAGCAGGTTGAGCAAGAGGCCTCCATGTCTATATTTAGTCTCTGCTTTAAAAATTCAAAGAATTGAAACGTTACTGATTTTATCGTTATGCCACAGTTTGGAGGAAAAGATGAGAACTGTCTTGATCTCAAACTTCATTCAACTGTTTTTGGTTTGTTTCAGTTAAATAGCACGCAGCAGATCCCCCCATGGTTGTTCTGGCTGTGGACAGGTAGGATGGCTTTATGATAATGCCAAAACTGAGTCTAAAAGAGGGGTATGGGCTTCAAGTGATCTTAAAGTGTAAATTCCTTAAAATTGTTACTGGGGGAAATTTACACTAATAATTTGCATAAACTGTGAAAGGACAAAGTAAAAGCAAACCAAAAAGGAGGGGATGTGGTGCATATTTCAATGTCAGTGAGGTTATAAAATAATCATAAATGCCTTGATCCTGCAAACATTTTGAAATACAAGTAGCTGTACTATCACAAATGCTCCTATTAATAGATTGGAGCTTTTATTCTGCCATAAATTTGAAACAAGGTAAAAAACCACATCCTTATACTTCCAGAAACACCAGTAGCTTAGATTTCTGCTACAAGTCAGAGTGGTCCCCTTTGTTTCAAGAGAAGGATGCAGCCTCCACCTGACTTGCTGACCTTGGGCTGTGTCCCCATGTCCCTGCTCCGGCTCTCTGCAGGTTGTGCTGGGAAGGGCTGAGCCTTGGTCCCTCTGTTCCCCACCTGCTGCTGGGAGCTGTTGCCTCCCTGTGCAGGGAAGGACCCAGCAGGGATTTAATCTGCCCTCTAGTGATTCATACAGTTCCCATTTGGCAACACTTAACGTTATTTATGCATTACATAATTACACGTTCATTACATAATCGTTTCATTATGCAACAGCGCTTGTGCTCCTGCTCTACACCTTTCCAAGAGCTTGTTGAGCGCAGTCAATGGACTGAGCACCCAACAGATTGCTGATAATGACGGGTTATGATCATTAATAACTCCTTCTACTGATAGGTTTATAGGCATATAAGACACAAATCATGCCTATCGTCCTGGGACAGCTACAGTTGCACAAGGCCATCTGCAAGCACAGACTGAGATGGTGCAAAACAACGTCCCGTTGCTTCACTTCAGAGCCTGGGGCCAGTGTTTTCCGCTGTGCTGTTGAGCAATGATGCCCAGATCCTCTCCTGAGAGGCCGAGTGAGGTTTTCTGACTGATTTAATGAAGCAGGGCTGAAACACACCTTGGCATCTCTGGCCACAAAGATGCTCGCGGTTTGGAGGGAAGGGTGTGGTCCCCAATGTTTAGTCTTGTAAATACTCTTTGGCAAGCAAAAGGCTTTGTTAGACATTGCTGTACCTTGATTTTAAGACAGTCTCTGAGGTTCTTTATCAAGAATTAATTGTATCATGCCAGAAAAACCCAGCAGTGCATCACGGCAGTGATCTACTGCCCCGTGACAAGCTCGGCTTCAGGATTCTGGAAGAGATACCACCGTGATCTTGCTAATTCAGCTGGGCAAAACAGGAGGTAAAAGGTCATGAGAGCCTTGGTCCTTACTTCTGTCTGTGACGTACACAGAGTGGAAATGGGAGAAGAAGTCCTACAATGATGAGCTGTGCCTCCAGGAGCACAACGAAAAGGAACATTTTTCACTCCCACCTGAACCCAGAGGAGTTGTGTGTGCTTTGGCCCCAGGTTCCATCTCTCCCAGTCAGCTCTGACTGCAGTCTCTCTCACTACAGCTCTGGAAACTCACCCTCACTCGGTAGTCACTTTATTCTTGCAAATAAAACACTTCTGGGCTTGATCGTTTTATCTTCCCTATCATCTGGGAAATGTGTTTGGATAAAGGGACATTAATTGAACTGTCTTTTATCACACAAGTATTTCTACCAAAGAAAGATTTCCAGGATTCAACTCTGTGTATTTAAAATGCAAAATTCAAAGAAGTTTTATTGCCAGACTTTCACTTCTCAATAATTATGTCTTAATTGTTCTGCAAGTTTGCATTATAATTTGTCATACATTCAACAAATTAGCACTAAAAATTCACCTTCTTTCTGCTTAATAAATCGAGATGTTGTATTTTAAATGTTGCTTTTTAAATGCAGCCATGCTCTAGCTTTCTCCCTAGGTTTTTGAATAGGTAAATACTACACTGGGCTGTTTGCAAGGGTTAAAAAAAAAGATTAAAGAGAGATGAGATTGTTGGGGGAAAGAAAAGTGTCATCTTTTCCACATAGCAAGTCAGATTGCAAATATAGTCAGCTAGGTAAAAGGAGATCAGACACTGAACTCAATTTTTATTGTATTATATTTGAAATACCACTTCACTTCATTCCCATGAGAGAATATTATGCAATCTTTCACACTGTACTTCTGCAAGAGCCATTTGCAGCCGTGCTGCCTATGGCTTTTCAAGACCTAAATTTCCAGCACAGGGAGGTAAATTTTTCCAGTATTTCATCAGTCAGAGTGCACCCACCCACTGAATCCTGAACATTTCCTGCAGTGGCTTTGAGATAAAGATTTCCTGATACCTGCAAGCCCTGTAAGAATAATATTGTTTACAAATGAGAAATTCTGATGCCTGATATTCCAGGCAGTGCTAAATGTTAGATCTTCCCTCTCGACATAGTTCCATGTTTCCAGGTGTGAGGTTTTTCATTATTTAAGAGCAGGTAGGAAAGCAAGACAATAAGTATTCATAAAATGTCAGACATTCTCCAAAGGGCTGTTTGAGTTAACACAGGCCAAAAAAGCTCTCATTTTTATTAGGTTTGAACATGATAGTTATTTGAAGGAAATTATGTCACCACTTAAAATATTTTACCAGAAGAAACTGGTTAGTACCATATCTTTAAACCACCAAGAAAGAAATTCCAGAGAGTTTCCACTACCCCACAGTCTCCTGACAGCTCTTGTTAGTGTTGCAAAGCAATACAGGTAAAATAAGGAGTAATCTCCCCATCCTGGGTTAAGAATACCACGGCCATCAACCCCATTTTTGCTCAGGACCTTCTCCAGATGATGTGTTCCAAAGCTGCTTGCTGATTGCCCATATTACTGCAAGCCCTCTTCGTGAAGCCCTTTGCAACCCTTCACCTGCATGGTGAATTCTTTGGCGTACACGAGGTGACCCAGGGTCAGCTGAAGGCCAGCTCACTTCCAAAACACAGAGCCAAGGTGCAGGGAGACAGTGCACGTGAGAGGTGACTCGAGATTAAACAAACAGCGAGGATCAGGGAAGCAGAAACCATGGCAAATGTGTTCCTGCTTCTGGTAAGATGTGGGTATAAAACCAGAATCAATCTCTCTGCGTTTGGATGCAGAATGGGCTCCAGCTCCTGCTGGAATTTTGGGTCTGTGACAAACACTTGCAGAGCGTATTTGTTTGAAGTCTGCAGATCAAAGTCAGTGCATAAACCATGCTATCACTTATACCTTCACGAAATTCCCAAGGTACTGAAGAACCCACATGGCTGGTGCAAGGAGAAAAATATTTCTCTGAAACAGCTGAAAACTATGTCTGTACTTAGGGATTTCACACTGACATAAATAGATGTAACTTACCTGTACAGCTTTACAACACCGGCAAGGACTGTTCACCTCTTGGTGAAGGATTGCCGCTATTTGTACATGTGCATTTTAAAATAGGATGAACAAATAAATGGCACCAAAGTGCATTGCTATCCATGTTTCTGACCTCTCAGGATAGGGTCAGGAATCAGCTACACTGCATAGGATATTAGCTAGTTAAGAGGTGGAAAGGGGCTTTCATTCTGTGTAGTATATTATAGTATGTATTTTCTGAGCAGGGGCTAATCTAACAGAACTTCTTTATCTGTTATCATAAAATATTCTGAAGTAGCAAATAAATTCTGCAGCAGAGAATATTTGCAGTGTGTCTGTTCAAGTATACCATCAAAACTGCTGGTGACACAGTGGTTGTGATAGAGCTGATGGTTTGGCTTTCTGACTTTTGCTGGTTCCTTCAATACAGTCATTCTGAAGGCCCCAGATGTTCAGTCTAACAACTCACAGGCCTTATTTGTGTTACAAGCCTCTCACTCTTCAGGACGGCTGTGCTTACTCCTGTAACGACAAAGTAGGTATTTCTTTCAATAACATTCACTTGCCATTAGAAAAATATCCTAATTATGAATTCAGAAGTGACAGATTGTGAGATTCAGTTTGCAAAGATGATGTCACTGGTGGGGAATTGGTGGGTAACCTCCAATTACCTCTTTGAATAAAGACATCAGTGTTGTATCTCGAGAAATAATGGCTAATGATATGTCTTCCAAGAGGAAATAGTGTTATTAATTACCTTACTGTGAACACACCACTTATTGACAGCTTTGAAGGCCATTCATCCAATTAAGTATAATGACTAAAAGCTTCATTTGGCCTTCATGGTTATACAGATGGGCTAAGAACAGAGAGCAAGATTCTGATTTCATTTATAACCTTCATAAATATTCAGAGAAAGTCACAAACACCCATGGAGCTCCCCTGGTTTCTATTGCTGTGATTAGAGTCAGACTGTGGCAGGTAATGATGGTACAGAAAGAGCTGTAAATTGATACCTCTAATACCTTGAAGACTTATTGTTGTGCAATAATACAATCTGTCATCTCTTCTGATTGTTACTAAGCACTTTGCTTCCAAGCACTTCCCTATCAACATTTAGAGGGTTTTGCTTTCCCCAGCTATCGTCCAGGCCTGCATACATTTCCGTGGCAGTTGATTTAGTTCCAAACACCTCCCTTTATAAGTTACTTTTTACTAACTGCAATTTCCACATTTTTTCCCTCCCTCAGGTTAATCTAACAATCATTCTAAAAATCATTCATTCATATTATCCTTTCCCTCCGTTTTGCAGGTCTGCTTCTGATTGTATTCACACGCTGTTGTTAAGGGTAATGCAACTGAAGCCAACAGAATTTCTTTGGAGAACAGAATGTGGCCTCAGGTATAAAGGATCATTTTCATGGACCCATCTAGGCATCTCTGAAGTCCTCATTAACATGGCATTTTGCTGATTAATTATTTTAATGGGCAGCAGGACAAATCCTTGTGCACAGTTCGGGTGATGTGTCTCTAGGGCAGAGTGTGGCTGTTACATTGCTTCTGCCACCCCTGGCTTTTATCTTTCAGCAGCAACAGGTTGCTAATGACACGTGGTTATCGTTTTCACATTTTGGAACATCAAAAATGCTGACAGACTAAGGTGGCAACAGTTTGCAAGCACTCAGGTAGAACATCAAAGCCCTTACTAAAGGTTTAGCACACACCAGCAGCAGCGACAGTTTTAGATCCACCTGTACCACGGGTCTAATCGCTCAGAAATCTGATACTGATGCTCACATGACACCCAAGAATTGCTTTTTTTGTTAAATGGAAAACAACATTACAGCCAAATGCCAAAGTGTCTGCAAGGGCTTTGTTTCTATGCAACACTGAGGAGCCAAGAAACTCACAACCTTGTAACAGCTGACATTGTAGAATAACTTAATGCTGCCAACAGGTCTTGAGAGAATGCAGAATTATATGTAAATATATCAAGTAAATGTTTTTAAGCGATAGGTCTTCACCTTGTGCAAACAAGTTGCAACAGCAATATTTATCAAAAGGGTGCCTGATGCAAAGAAGTCAGATTAATTGTTTATGCAGAAGCATTCAGTCTGCATTGCAATGAGTGCAAGCACAGAAAAGAAATGTTTCTAGAAACCACCTCCTTCACAGGAACAACTGTGAACGAAGTAAACATGGTGGCAGCAATTTTAAGGATGATTTTAATACCTTCTGCCAATTTGCATTGCCTTTGTCCATATGTATTGGGTGTACTTGGAGCTGACACAAAGAAGGGAGAGTAATTGCTGCTAAGCAGGTCAGAAATGCCACCACTTTGCAGATAAACCTCACACAAGAAGGTACCAAACTGTGGGAAAACACACTCTTGCCTGAGGAGGCCTGGAAGCCCATCAACTCAGGGACAAAATTATTGTTCTGAGCTTGAAGCCAGTAGATATTAATCTATTCCTGCTGTGTTACTCATACTGTGGCAGACAATGCTACCTGAAAGATGGGCAAGGATCCCAAGGATTGGCCCACTTTGCTATTCCTGGCTATTCTTCAGGAGCTGCATCTGGCTCCAGGATTTCCAAGGCAGGGTAACCATTTCTGCTAGTAAGTACATGGGATGTGGAGATAATCAAAATACAAATAAAACTCAAACAGAGCAGATGGACCCAAGTGAGAGCCTGCATCTTGGAGCCATGCAGTGCTGCAGGGTCGGTTCCACAGCAGGGCTTTGCAACCTGGCCAGCCTGGATGGAGATTCAGACTCAGCTGTGGAGCCAGAATTCAGAGTTTATTTGTCTGAGACATCTTCGTTTATGAAAGCAGGAGAGAATGTCTACCCTGAAACCTTCTCTGAGGTTTGAAACTCAAACAGGCTTGTCAAGTGACTTCACTGCCACCACACCGTGTGCTAAACCTCAGCCAAGTTCCAGCCTCATTGATTCTGTGATTCTGTGACTCTGTGAAGCACAGTGACTGCAGAACAGTGGTGGGACATCTTCCAGCCCTGTGTGCAGCTCCACAATGGACCTTAGACGCCAGAACCAGGCAGGGACAATGAGACATCACCTTACCTCAGGTTACAGCTGGCTGGCACTGAAAGCTGAAAAATTAATCCAATCAGCATAACTGGCCCCCCAGGGCAAACAGAAATGTCCTGACTTCTCCATGTGTTATCCTGCTGCCCCCAATGCTTTTCACTCATGGACATCAGAGGAAACTGAGGAAGGCAGCAGTGACATCATTTCTTCAACACTTTGCCACATTCCATATTTACTTCTCTGATTCCCTGTTTAACCCAGAGCAAAACAAAACCAATGACACCATTCCTCATATTAAATATCACTGGATGACAAAGCTCACACCTGAACTGCTGTAAATTGGGAGATGCAAATTTTAATCGTCCAGATGAAAACTTGAAAAGGACAAGGTCACTGTGCTTCATAACTTGTGCCCTAAGCAGTACTGGCCCCTGATCCTGAGATTGGTTACATGTCAGTAGCTACACCTAATGAGGAAAGAAGGTTCAAAAGCATCATAAAATCATGAGGGGGACTGTTTTAAATGGATCATGTCACATAAAAAGAAAATGAAAACTTATTCACAATAAGTAAACAAAAAATATTTTCTGACAAGGCCTTTAATTATGACAGCTACCCTGATGAGTACAATAAAAGAACATTGCCAATTAAAATCTAATTTCTCAACAGTATCTTAATCAGGGCCTCATTTTATAAACCTTTTTAAGAATTAAATAGTAGTGTTAAGTTCATGTATTCTTTTTTGTTATTAAGGGTAATCATAAATACAAGCTTTTACAAGAGTGGAATTTAAAGTTAGCAAATACATGATAAAATTTAGGGCTGTCTCCACAGTACAAAGAGAAGAGTGTAATAACTTTTTGCCTTCCACAGTCCACAATGCTAAGGCAAGCTTTATGTAGCTTTCAATTTCTTAAACCAAGTCACTATCAAAGTGCCTTTGTAACAAAAAGGGATGTATTTGAAGAAAATATTGTAAGTGCCATGTGAATGAAGAAGAAATCATTGATAACAGCAATGCTGCCAACCAAAAATTACTCAAATCAGTCTCTATGCACAAAGACCTCCACCTGAAAATAAAGTTAGAAGCAAAGCAAAGGAGAAAGAATCACATTTCATGTTATACCAGTGCATGGCATATTTATCATCCATGGCAGGTGTTAAAGTGTGGCTGAAACAATAGTGTTGAAAATATATCCCAATAAATTACCTCTACTGCATCACTGAGACAGAAATGAAAATGAAAAAAAGAGAGGCAAAATTAAAAAATTTGTCAGAAGCACATTAAAAATAAAATAAAATCAGTGTTCTGTTTAATGTTCTTGCCCTGAGAAAATCTCCCAGTGGAGTCAATGAGAGATTTATCTTGGGCAGGGAGTACTGAGCTGGCCTTAGCACATTAAAAGATAAATCATATATAGCTGATGCAAGCTGGGGGGGAAAAAATGTTACGGGAAATGTTTATCTTTTCCAAATCTTTCTTGAGGGCAGTGTTAAAAAAAGGTTGATGTGATTGAAGCATAATGTCATTACTTGCCAGGGGAAACACAGGATGTTAAGAGGCTGATTAACCTGCCTTCACAGTGTGAGCATGTGGCCCTAAATTCGTATCACGCTAACTTTTTATCTTCTGCAGCTCTCCAACTGCAAGGGCACAGGTAAAATCAAAAGGTGCAGCCACTGCAGGCAGAGGGGGAGATGGGAGCTGTGGGACACATTTAAAACCAGAGCTCGCCTGAACTTTTTGCAAATACGAGGGAGGGTCAGCTCCAAGGATTTCGTTTAGATCCATGCTTAGGTAAAGGTAACTGAGGGCAAATTACGGCCCCTTCAGTCAGAGGAACTTCAGAGCAATACTGCTTTTGTCAGAATTGCTTGGGCTTGCACTGAACTTCTTGATGTGAAGAACAGAAGCTGACCTAAAACATGCACATTTATAATCTGCACTCTGTGAACTGTGTGTGTAATTTTTTTATGCTCCAGGATAGACCTACTGCTAAATAACTCTTTTTCGGTGGCTTCCTCCAGCTTTGTAACTAACATTTTTCTTTGATTTACAAAACAAAGTTCTCACCCTTGGTTGTCAGGGCTTTCTATTTTGGGCTGGGGCAGCACTCCTGGAATGCAGCAGAGCACGATTGGGTGCTGCACCTTTGCTCCATGAGGGAAGAGTTTCCCAGGAGCAGCACTCAAAGGTTTGAGGAGAGCCCGACTGCTCCGGTACAAAGCACCAGAGGCAAACACGTACTTGCCAGCTCATGCCTCTTAAAACTGTAAGAACAGGCTGTTCCAGACATATATCATGAGATTCCCAACGCTGCTGACACCTCAGTGCCTGTTGGAACACCAATGAACAGCATCATTACTCTTAAATTCGTTAATAATGTCGCTTGCTCTCGGGTGACCCTGCAAAGGTGTGAGCTTACCCACCTGCATTAGAGTGAGCCCATAACTTCTTCCAGTGCCAGTAGAAAACAGCATTATGACAAAATTATAACAAATTTTTAATTAAGAAATGTGAAGAATATAAGTTTATAAAGTCAAATGTTCCAAAGATGAGAAATAACAGAATTAGTGTCGCCTTATTATTCCCATCAGATTTTTTCCACGGGATGTACTATGAAATTAAGAGCTGAAATTACACCTTGCTATTGCCCCACCCCTCTCAGTTGGCAGGAGGAGATGAGCTTTAAAGACTCATTTCTTACAGACATTTACAGGCTCTCAGCTCTCTCAGTGTTTCATACTTCTTAACTACCTATATTACAACATCCACACCAGTTGAGTTGGTGCTTTTGCCTCAGCAGTGGATGTGGAAGCTCAGACCCCACAGCCAGTTTGGAGTGATGGATGAACAAAGAAGAGATTTTGCAGGGAAAGGAAAAATGTGGAATACATATTTGAAGACTGTCATGCTGGGAGAGCATGGTTCTTGAGGCAGGTGACTCAGACTGCAGAGCACATTTGAATTTTATTTTACTCCTCCCAGTCCTCATAGCCATAACCACTCCAAGACAGCTGTCAGTGTCCCCACAGGCTTCTGTGCCCTTTGGACTTGCAGATTCTTACCACACCTATTTGTAAACAGCTGCTTGGGCACATCAGTGGGTCCTAATTAAGCCCTTTAGACTTCTCCATTGCAGAGTCCCTGAGATCTGTCACGGAGAGGATAACTTACAAACAAACCTGGTCCTCTTCATTGGGACCATCCAGAACAGAACAGCAGGGCCAGAGGATGATTTGCTAATTATGTCCCTAGCCTGAAAGATGGTGGCTTTGGTTCAGTTTTCCTTCTTCATTACAGTTTTCTGCATGGTTTGTGGCCAACCCCCAAAACCATCACCTGCCAAAGGATGTAAGTGTAAAAACCAGAGAAGAATAAAATGTTGGCACTGGGGTACAGAAGTGTGGCTCCTCAGGTCACATATGCACCCATATTTTAAACCATAAGAAATCCTCAATGTTTTTAGCCCAGCACCATCTTCAGCCTGAGGGTTCAGTGCCCAGCTCTAACATTTTGCCAAAACAGGAGTGGCATTGCCTTTAACGCTGAACATTCAGCAGCGGCTCTTGCAGCTTTGAGGCATCAAATATGGTCATCACTGCATTGGAGAAGTGAGATGCTGCCTCCTGCCTTTACCAGCCCTGCACTTTGTGTGCTTTCTGCAGTGCTGGAAAAGCTTTAGCTGCAAAGTGGAGTGTCCTTGTGCCCAGGACTACAACAGCCAGTGGCAAAAGCATCCTCCTTGGGAAGCAGATGGTTTGGATCCCAAAACTGTCATGCAGAACAGGTCAGAGGACTTGAATTTCTTACAGCTTGGCCAAGGTTTCTAATCACTAATGTACTTTTTATCCTCCTTACATTCCCCTTTCCCTTCATTAAAATCAAATTTTAAAAGGCCAGAAAAACTTCCATTTTTAAAAGGAACTACAGAAGCATCTTAATTACAGAAGAGAGCCTAGCTGCATTATTATTTTGTGTATTTGTGTAATTACACACAAAACAGTAATATACACACACACACACACACATTATTTTGGCCAAATCAATCAAAATACCAGCTTCAACATCTCATACTGTCCTTAGATTGATTTGCATCA
The DNA here is from genome assembly GCA_013397795.1 of Orthonyx spaldingii. NCBI lineage: Eukaryota > Metazoa > Chordata > Aves > Passeriformes > Orthonychidae > Orthonyx > Orthonyx spaldingii. Next base: position 270,090 of record VZTJ01006683.1, read on the forward strand.
ATGAACAGTTTGCAGTGTATTGCAAAAACACTTTTCCACACATGCCACTGAATGTAAGAAAAACTCAGCAACCACAAACAAAGTGTGTGGCGCCAATCAAATATTTTTTAAAGTGAATTTAGAGAAACAGAAGTGGTGCAATTTTCATGCTACAGGGTGGATTTATGTTACTTGATTATCAAACCCTTTATTCCGTTTGCTGTAACAAAGGTTCCAAAACTGGAGCGCACCCACGGGAACACCGTTTACAAGATTCATTCAGAGATGTATCAACAGTTCAGGTCCACGAGGCACAGGAGAACATTGTAGAACATTCACAGTTCATAAACCCTAATACAACAACTGCTGAGCCCTATAATATCTTGCTTTCAGAAGAACAATTCACTCCTTTATACATCAAACAGCAATTTTCCTAACTGCAGTAATTTTATATGTGATGATAAATTCGGGTGGAAATTAGCCCGATGGTTTTTCAGGAAATGTAATGCAAAGAAACTCCCTAAACTCACTGTACCTTTTCCAATATTCATGTATTATTTAAATGTTTAACTATAATTGCATTTCTTTGGAAAAACTGGGTACCTGTGCTCTCGACACTGGCACAGGTCTTTCTCTCCCAGGATTAGTCTCAGTGTGGTTTGCAGGATTTACCATGACTACTTATAATCACTGGTTGAAAAACTGACAGGCAAGGTATTTTTCCCAAGAAAAGTACTTTGTAGGGCTTAAGAAATAGATATCTTGGTAATCGAATTCAGAAAGGGAATGCTCATACCTGTAAAGAAAGGTCATTGTTGGCTGAAGTGTGACAGACCTAGTCCGTATTAATTTATACTGACTTGATGGAAATCCATGACTTCCCCGAGTTTTGGACTGACTCCTGACAATTGCAGATCCCAGCCAAATATAACAAGCTTTTACTATGGTGACTTTCAGATTGACCCATTTGGGATAATAAGCTTCACAAAACCCTAGAAGTGTAAAACTTAGGAGTTCCTCCTGACTTAAACAGCTCCAAGGAACGAGACCGGTGGCAATTTGAACTCTGGTTTGCATAAGACTTTATGATACCTTGCAGCATCAAAATTAATCCTCAGTCTTTTAATTACTGCACCTTAAGCGCCCTAAGTCTTCCTTAGAAAAAAAAAAAATTAGTCCATCAAACCCAAATTAGATAAAGACCATTTCAGAAGGAGTTAACTTTGCTCTGGACTCTAATGATTAAGGAAGGCCCCAAAAGCTGGATTAGGTATCTTAAGTTTCATACTCTTTGTTTTGTTTCCCACTTACCCACTATAAATTGGGATGAGTAACAGAAGGAATTTTAAAATGTTTGATTTTTTAAAAAACTTTCAAAAATAGTTATATTTACTAAATTCACAATATTTCTTTAATCTAAAATTAAGAAATATTCACCCAAGTTTTCTCTAAACTTTGAAGAAAGTTAAGCTACTGAGCTATTTGAAGTCCTGGCTAAATGTCTGTATCAGTTTGTCAAAGTCTAATCCACATTTTGACAACACTATCCTTTTCTATTGTATAAAAATGCCTTCCTTTTGCCTCAGTTTATTCCACTAGTTCTGATTAGTAATTAGCTCATGCACAGCTGAGAAAAAAATCAAACAGGAAATGCAAAATGGAAGATATATTATTTTCTTCTTTCTGTCTGTGTATAACAATACAGTGTAAGAGGGAGAGATTCATCATCTCTAAAATTATGACAGATAAGGATGAATGTAAGTAAATTGATTCCATTTTCTAATTAAATACAATATTCCCTTTATTTAATAATTGAATTTAGATGAATTTATATTGTTTTCTTATATATCTAGCCTACCCAGGATAATTTATTTCAGTAGCATTAAGATTAATTCCTAGATTTTATATCCACTGGAATTATAATTTATACACAAATGAGGATATAAACATAATCCAGCCCATAATAAATGCAAATAGAAACAAATCTATACAAGAGCCTAAATAATAAATACAAGATAAAGTGTGGCCTATATGTAAGCAAGTTACAGCAGCCTTAAAGGTGTTCTGTTTGTTTATTGGTACTATTTAAATTACTTTTTTATTATTTTGGTTTAAATCAACTCAACATGGCTTGGTCTCTCCAGGCTGCATTGCAAGCCTCTAACAGCACATCTCCATTCTTACCAGAAGATTGGCCTGGAGGAGCCTTGGTGCTCCCAGAGTGCTGAACTCACCATTTTGCTTCCGTACCTGTTGCAGAATTTTCCATTTTTCCCTTCTTAACCTCATTACCTATCATATTTTAATCATACCATTCACACTTTGTTAACAATCATTCGTGCAACAAATGTGGGGGTTGGTTCATAAGAGCTCAATAATAATATTTCCATATAAATTTTACATGACACTGATTTTTGCCAGCCTGAGGAATTCATTGCTTATCTTACACTACATCCAGAGCTTCATGGGATACCAGAACATCATTGTCCAACTTGCTTCCTGAATTTACTCATTCACTTGTGTTCAAACAGGCTTTAGTTCTGTCAACCCAGCTCCCTTTATATCCTCTGACTCTTGGATAAACACCAGTTTAATGCTAACCTCACAACATTTTAAATTATTTCCCAAATTCCAGATTATTATAATTTCTATCTCTCTTTATATCAGTAGGTAAATCAATAAATGGAATATTCCATGTTGTATTCTACAACTAAATCTATTTATAGGCCCTAGATGACTTTTAAGTTTTTTCTCCCTTATTGTCAATGAGAACTTTATTTGACAGTATGTTTAGATAAAGTTTTATCCTTTTTACAAACTCCCCCTTTCTAACATGAACCTTGGAGAACACAGAATCATACAGGATTGTATTAGTTTTTTATAACACTGTTGCTGTCTTTATTGCTACAGTAATAATTTTGCTGCTAATATTGCTTGACTATTTTTTGTCAGAATAAAAACATAAAACTCAGTATTACCTGTTTTTAGAGCCCATATTAGCTTTCATTAAAGTTTGCTCTTAGATTTCTAGAAATAGTAATCATTTTTAACCTCAGTATAGAGACAATACTCGTTTTTACACATCTCTGAGAAGTTCTGCAAAGCCTGAGTTCATTATTGAGTTCATTATTGAGTTCATTATTATCAGCTGACTAGAAGATGACCTAATTCCATTCCCATTACTGACAAACAGTCCTGTTAGTATAAATAGGTCATTGTAAAATTATGATGGATTGCAAGGGTTTTGTGGTTTTTTGGGGTTTTTTTTTTGTTGGTTTGTTTGTTTTTACATCGTAAAAGACGTTACCCAGTGCAATTCTGCATTCTGAGATACAAAAACATGAGAGCTGCTTACATTCCTGAGAAAAAAGGATTTAATTAGCACAGATTTCCTGGAAAGGTGATGTTGCCTGAGGGTTTGGGAGGCTGGACTAGATGATCCAATCCCAGGTCCCTTCTAGCCTGAATTATTCTACAATAGACATCCCATCCCTGTGAGTCACCAGATATTTTTAAAGCTGACTGGGAATTTCTTTCCCCCACGTGCTTTGGTCATGAAGAAATAATTCAGCTCCCTTGGTTGGACTTGCTAAAGGCCTTATTGCACAAAATGGTTCTTCTGGAGTGGACATGAAGAGGAGAGATGCTTAAATTGAACTTTTTCTCCTCTCTAGGGCTGTGTCATTACCTTCCCAGTGGCAGCTTTTCCTCCTGCCTCACCAGACTGACTCCACATGGAACAGAGGGAAGTGCTTTGGATGTGGCAGATCCTGAAGGGGAAGGAGGAGCTGCTGATGCAGGAGCAGCTTAAACCAGGAGTCCACCTGCAAGCTGTGGAAGGCAGAGATGTCTCGGGGGCTAAACAACAGCCAAAGATGAGAGAAGATCCCAGAGGGTGACAGAAGGAGTCAGGGTTTGAATTTACTTCCTTTGTCAATGATTCAAAGGAATTTCAGCGATATTTACAAATACGCTTTCCTTGCACAAGAAAAGGTGTTTGGTGCAGCAGAGCTCTTGCAGAATTAACTGGACAGCAAATTCTCATGCACTCAGCTGATTACACAGATGCACAAGACTTTCCTTCCTTTTCATTCAGCCCTGCTTGGCAGGAAGCATCAAAAACACTGTCAAAAATTCCTGTAGCAAATTTGTCAGTTTTGAAACTCAGTTTCTCAGTTTGAAAAAGAAATGCTCTGCAAAAGCAGCACATCGGGTTTTTATCTCATCCTTAAGATATTTACAATAACTTTCTGTTTGTTCAAATGGCAAAAATCCCTTTTAATTACATATATTTTCTGAAAAACTTCAGAGCTACACTGGTTTTATGAGTCATTTGTTAGAAAAGATTGAGGTTTTTAAGAGGATCCAGCTGTAACTTGCCCTGAGCACTGTATGAATTCTTCAGTAAGTACTTGTGTCTGAGTGATTGAAAAAAATACCCAGTAGTTTTGTTTATCAATGCAAAAACTTGTTTCAACATATTCAGAACTGTGTTTCTGCTTTTATTGAACATAATCTCTCTGTTTCTCTTATTAAGGATGCTTTCATACAAATGAACAAAATTATGAAACCTTACACCTCAGATTCACAGAGAACTGGAGAAAATGTAATGGTGGTAAGTTTTGATGTTTTCTGAAATAGGAAGACTACAACATCCCTCTACAGTGTTTTGGCTTGGGGATAAGTGCTTTAAAAGCATAGCACATGATGTTCTTTCACCCAGAAAAAAAGAAGCAAAATAGACTTTTTTGTGGCAAAATAATAACTCTCCTAGCTTCCACACAAAACATCCAAGTAAACCAAGTCTGATCTCTTCATTCCCAGCCTTTCTGGGAGTCACCACTTGGCACCACTGTGTGCTTGTGCTTTCCAATTATTTGAAGGAAAAGATAAATTAAAAATGAGAGAAAGATCTCCTTTCAAGATCTTCTAAAGAAACACCTAGCTGTGATGGTGCTTGGTTTAAATATTAAGAACACAAACAGTAAAATCTGCTCTGCTTTAGTGGGTCACTTGATGTGCCTCAAGTGATTCATTTCTGGATTCAGAGGTGTTGTCTCCATGTTCTGCCTTTGCAAACCAACAAAATGCAACAAGGTGCCCAATGTCTCCCAAGCCTCGTGCTGGCTTTGCTGCCCTCACTGGAAGGCTCTTACTCAACATTCCTGGGGTAACAGTTTTCCTTTGGAGTTACTAACCTCAAAAGGAAAGCCTTTATTGCAGATTGCAAGATAAAGGGAGAAACAAAAGAGAACCCTTCCGGAAATTCCTCTGATATTTTTACCCAGGCAACCTCCCAGGTCCAAGTGGAGACTCGAGGCTGTAACTCAACACGTGATTTTGCATAATTGGACCCATCTTAAATTGCTGTCTCCTAGTACTGCTAACCCTGCAGTCTGACCTTGGCTTTAATTTTTAAAAGTTTACTTTGCTGAGGCTTCTCCTTCTCAGCTTCAGTGATACTCAAAATAACGACGGAGCAGCTAATAACTACAAAGTGGGCAAACAACAGAGCAACCATCAAACTTTTTTGTACTCAGATACCATTTTAGACAGCAGTGATATTAGGAACAGAGCAGGATTTAAATGTGCTTTGACATGGGAGATGATACCAGGGAAGATAAATGTTTTAAATCAAACTCTGTTTAAGATAAGCACAGCATACAAAGTAGCTACTTGACTCTTGATTTCAAAGTGCAGTTATTCAGATACATACTTAAATACACAGAACTGTATCTGGAAAATAATTCCAATGAGCTATTATATGAGTAATGAGAATACAACTTGCTTGGGCTGAATGACATTTTATTTATTATCATTCCTCAACTAATTTTTACAACTTGCCCAAGTTCATGTACTTATTTGAAGCCAAATACAGCTACAGGTGTAACAAAATGTAGAAGTGTTATCAAATAGCTGAAGGAAAAGCTTACAATCACAGCTGAAGCTATGGCAAATCAACATCTTTGCCTGCTTAGCTCTGTGCCAGAAGAGGAAAAAGGCTCAGAAAACAACAGATTGATGCTATTGCCAACTCACAAAAATCCTGGGCTACAAACACATTGTATTTTTTGCAACTTCAATATCAGACAAGCCAAAATATTTCATTCCCAAGGACCAGGATTTACATTTAGCCTTAAATTTTCCTCTTTGTCAGCAAAGCTAATTGCTACTTTGAAAACAGGTGGGATAAGGGTCTACTCCCCTGGATCTAATATAGTCATTAAAACAAAGGCAAAGTGGGAATAACTCTTAATATTGGGATTTAGTAGCCTTTTAAGCTCTTTTTGTCCTGGTATAATGCCAAATTTGTGCACTAATGCCAAAGTTTGAAAAAAATAATTACACTTATTAAGAATTCTACAACTTTATAATTAGTAAGGGTCTGGAGACAAAAAAAAAAAAAANNAAAAGAAAAAAAAAAGTTTTGCACAGAACTGAGCCTCCTGAGATTTGCTGCTCACGAGTAGTGGTCTGATAAAAAGAGATTCATGTTTTTTAGCAGATATGCCGCCAGCTTTTCTCACAGGAAGCAACAGGCAGTGTAAACTCCAGGGCCACATCAAAATAAACACATTTTATACCTGTGGGAAGCAGGGAGGTTCAGTGTTCCAGTAGTCTAAATAATTAATATTCAGTAGTTGAGGGAGTTGACAGATTAGGTGTTAGGAAGAAATTGTTCCCTGTGAGGGTGGTGAGGCCCTGGCACAGGTTGTCCAGAAAAGCTGTGGCTGCCCCATCCCTGGAGGTGCTCAAGGCCAGGCTGGTCCAGTGGAAGGTTGGAAGTAGATGATCTTTGAGGTCCCTTCCAACCCAAACCATTCTGTGTTTCTGTAATAAAAGCTGATATAATGCACAGATAACAATAATCCGAGCGTCGTGCTGAGATCCTCTCCTGTGCAAACTGCGAGGGCTACAAATTCATTACTCCAAGGTTTCTGACTATGCAGTCCTACATTAACCATGTAAAAAAGATGAAATCCTGCAAATTTTAGAATGTGACGATCTTATCCTTTAGTAATTCTCAAAGTGTTCTAACGAGAAAGCATTGTCTTCTAAACTGTTTCAGAGAAAGCATCACTTTGTACCTGGGAGTGCAGTGAGTGGTTATTCCAGCTGGCCAGTATCATGCCAGTAACTCTTCCCAGGCTACAATGTCAGCTGCCTTGTATGGGGATTTATCCAGGGAAGGATAGTCCCAGGACATCACTCCTGGCAGAACAGCACCATTGCACTGAAAGATTTTGATTGTAATAATAACTCTGCTAACCTGGCATCTGCCCTTTATAACTGCATCACTCCTAGTTTATATGTCAGGTTTTGAACAACTCCATTAGCCTTGAGTCAGACTAAAATCCACAATTCTTCTTTCCAAGACAAGTCAAGGATGGAATCAAAAAAAGTAAAAGATTTAATATTTTTAGTATCTGCTATTGTCTTTGGGTAACAAATAAATAAATAATCGAGGGCTTGTACTTGAAGCAATTTACTCTGGAGGACAATTTGTGTGATTTTTTCCCAGGCACTAGGAAAATCTGAGAAACCTGTTGCTGTTTGTGTTCACAGCATCCATTGCTCTCCTGAAGAGCAATGCTTACTGCTGCCAGCCAGTTGTTGCCTCCTGGAAGGAAGCAGTTATTGCTTCTCCTCCCCTGCCCCTGGAAAACTCAACAAGCTCATTCTCCACCTTTCATATTCTGAGAGAGCTGCTGTTCCCTTCTACAGCTACCTCCTATATTGGCATTTGATCACTCTTCAACACAGGGACCATCCAAACCCCCCTCTGCCTCTAAAAGTAACATTTCTCTTTCCAGCTCCCAATTGCTACAGACCATCATTGCTGAATGGTTCTCTCCAGCTATTTCTAAACATCTTAAAGTCTTGTGACTTTGAGAGATGCCATGATTGTGAGAGAGGCTTAGGTTTCTCACAGAACTCTCTCTTTTTTCCAATGCCAGCTTTTTTAAACACATCCACACAACCACAAAGCACAGCCTTCTACTCAGTTACAGCAGATGTTTTTTGCAAGGCTACATGCTTCTCTGAAGGATTCAGGGAAATCCTCTTTATTCAGGTCTCCTCTTTATTCAGACGAACTGCCTAAAACTAATGAATCAGAGCTGAATGTTCTCACAGTTCTAAGTCATGAGGAAGACACTGAGTGTATTTAACAGAACACGTCCTCAGACTTGGCAACTTTTCAAACAAGTTAATGGTGTCCCACATGACACGATCAGCAAATGTTACCTTTCAGTTTGAACGCTCTCTGGCTAACACACTTCTGTGTAGCAAACCCAGACAGGATCTGCAAGGGTTTGTGGGCTTGCAGACAAAGAACATCCTGAGCGACCCATCCTGACTGATATTTGAAATTCATCTGCTAATTTGCTTCCTTTCCCCTAGGACTAAAGCGACTTTCTGGTCTTAGGGGGACACACACACACACCTTATTCAAGAAATCTGTTCTCACCTTGACATTTATTTCGCTGTGGTTTGCTCTATTTAGAATGTGGCTTTGAGTCATCCTTCCAAAGTTCAGGATAGTTTTCCAATGAGCTGCTCAGAAACTTGCTTTGATCCTGGTTTTGGCAGTCAGCTCTCGTCACATATTTCATTTGTTACTTTAGACCTAAGTCCCCGTCCAAACCAGCCCAAGAGCACAGAAGAGGAACAGCCTCCAAATATGGTCAGAGCTGAGCCAGTTTCTGGAGTAGTTTAACACATGGGCGTGCGTAAGAATGAAGAGAACTGGAACAAGTTTTAAATAATGCTCTAAATAGACTGTGGTGAAATGTTCAGCACTTAAAACTAAACAGAAAATCCTGAAACAGATAAAAGAATAACTATGAGCCTGTTAGCAAATGTAACTGTGGTGATCAACTCCAGCAATAAAATGCTGCTTAAACCCTCTGAAATCATATCCAATGAAACAAAGGTCAAGCCCCAAACCCTTATTGAGTATTTGGTTTATAAAGAGCTAATAAATTTTATACCATTGAACACAACGGGTGAGTTTTTTTCCAAAGCCATTATACCGGACAGTTATAATAAAAATACCTACCAGAAAAAACACTCTTCGGTATCCACCAACTGAATCTTAATTCAGATCGCACAATTCTCTTGCTTTTAATTAGGATTATTTTATTTCTCCCCACTATTGATGGATGTTCCTTTCATCAGTCTCTCAACTTCAAATTCACACTATTTCGCAGTGCTCTGTGTGTGGATTATGAGGCCAATTACAAGAGGGTCTCAAACAGCAGTCACATTAATCAAGTGAAATGTTACAGGCATTGTAGACAAATATAATCTAGCCACTAAGAATAAAAACTGTATAAGTCTTAAAATGTGAAAATATCAGAAAATAGGAAGTTTTCTATCTGATCCTGGAAACACAAACAAGCCTGGATTCACACGCCTTCTACTTCACAAACACCAAAAAGCCAAGGTCACATCTCACAAAGCATCCACATTTTGTAACTTGGTCCTTACAAGTAGCACCCAGCACCTGCTGCAAACTGATTCCTACTCTCTTGTCCTTGAAATATAATGAAATAAAGCAAATTTGATGTTATCCTGCTGGATAAAGGAGTGCCTGGAGCTACATACCCAAATTGAGCTGCCCTGCAGTTCAACACAAAGGCTTGTACAAATTTTTAGGAAAACCTTACTTCTCCCAGAGCTCACTTTTAACTTTTACAAAACACAAAAGAGTCTATCAGATACTTTGGCTTTGTGTACTTTGGAAAAGAATAATTTCAAGTCTCACAATATATCCTTACAATTTAAAATATGTAACTGTGGTAGCTTTTGAATCATAACTATAAAATATTGGAGCACATATCTATGAAGGAATTAAAACTATAAATTGCATGAATACTTCAAATTGTTTCTTGCTATAGAAGTTTAATTATTTAGTTTAAAATAGCATGTAAAAACTCCTTAAAAATAGCATATTTAAAATGCTTATCCAAATGCAATTGCTATGCACAAGGCAAGACTTTTCTTTTTAAAAAAACCCCTGACATTTTGTATTTTGTGCTTCAGTGTTCCTTAAAAATAAGCACTAAGTAATCTACAATTAGCAAAATATAAGCATATTTAAGCTATGAATTATAAGTTAATGAAATAAGCTGCTTTAATGGGAAAACATTTTATTAGGAAATGGAAAATACTCATAGCTGGAGAGTCAGCAGTTGCTTTTAAAGGATGCAATTAAGCTGCCATTATTTTGGCAAAGCTCTGGTCTCAACGAGGCAGATTTTCCCAATGCATTCTAGAAGTCCTTGGCAAATTACACAATATTCATTAAATTTAAATGGAGCCCCTTGATGTCTCCTGTAAAGATGTCCCAGGGAGTCAATTTTCAAGGAATTCATAATGTGAGCAGCAAGTTATCGGAGAAGGAGACATTCAGCACCTCGCAAGGCCCCAGATGAATGATTTAGAGGAGGTGATATGACACATTTGGCCACTCCACAAGACCCTGAGCCACACACCCACTTCAAGTAACAGCAGAGGCAACCTGGCCAGCCACGTGCTGCGTACCCCAAATTTCCTCAGACACCTCCTAACTTTCCTAGGAACATGGTTTGTTTAATCCCTGAGTTTAACACCAGTGTCAGCAGGGCTGAAAAAGTAGAAGTGACATCTTCTGCCTGACACCTGCTCCACACCTAAAGCTTTGGGAACTCATCCCTTTGTTAAACTCCCACTTTTGGGGGGTTTTCATCCAGCCACTAATCTTGTTAGTAAGGGATGCTGTGTTACCTCTTCCTGTTAGAACCTGGCACGTGCTGGGCAAATCTCATAAAGTCAGACTCCTAGCCCTACTTTGTATTGTTGGGGGTTTTTTGATCCCAGCAATGGAATCTCCCCAGCGTTGCTTCTCCTCATTCGCCGCATGTCACACAGCAGACACTGCTCAGGCTGAAACAAACAGAAAACATCCCGCAAAGTTTCTCCCCTTTTTAGTATTCAGCTTCATTTAAACGTTGCATGGCCCTAAAACCTTTTTAAGCTGCTTACTTTTAAAGTATAAACATGTCAGTGTTTAGCCATGGAGGGTACTTTTCTGTCCTAAATCATCATCCATTTATCAAAGACTGATCTACATTACTAAATGCTGTAAAAACACATTATAAATACATTGCAATAATCCCCATGTAATAGCCACTGGCTTCCAGCACTGAATAGACTGATATTTGTGTAAACATTACACAATCAATGCCACACAGTTTCCAGGTTGGGCTGCACTCAGTGTGGTAGCCTTCTCTCATAATTACTCAATAAGTAGTACAGAGAAGAGAAAACGGCTTCCTTTAGCAGATAGTCTTACTCCTATCTCTCCTAAAATGTCACTATTACAAAACAATCCAACAAAGTAATCCAACATTTAATTCATTAATCCAGAAAAAGAGATGGGATTTGGTTTTTATCATTATTTATAACTTTACAAACATGCCCAGTGTTACACAAAAGGGCAACATATCCCAAGTGAGCTGCAGCCAGAACTTGCACAACACTGCCATAAAAACAAATTAAAATAGGGAAATGAAATCCTGATTTTCACTCTCTGTGGTTCCACAAAAAAGTAACTTTAATAAGTCCAACTGGAGAGAGAATTGTCTTTAATGATACTTCTACTTTATATCTAATTTCAATAGTTCTTTAATTGCTAAACTATATTTAAAATATCCTTGCAAACCTTTGTTAGGGGTTTGAGATAGTTAATAATGAAAACTCCAAAGGCAACTCTGTGCTGGGCAAACTGGAAGCTGTTTAATCGAGTTGGGCTCTCATATCATCATTGTGGTTGTGGTTGGTATCAGCTAACAAACATTATGCCTCTGAGGGAGGGAAATTGTGTAGCTCCCTTTCCAAAGGGGCACAGGAACTGAGATTAGTTAGCAGCTGTGAATTACAGATGGAAACTGGTATTTAACAGGCAGTGTGGTGCTTTCTGAAACCTGCCTTCCTCCTGCCCTCACTCCTCAGCTGCTCACGCACCGGGACTGTGGCAGAACCCGTGAGCCACGGGGTGACACAGGGGATGGAAATGTGCATAACAACACACGTGAGGTCCATGCACAGCTCATGAACCAGCTGTGATTCCCCATAATCACCACATTTCACGGACACCTCTAAGAGAACAACTCTTTCAAGGTTTTCTAAGTCCACAGATTGACAAAGGACTTGTTCATGGAGCAAGTTAACTGCGAGGGAAGGAATCACATCCCTGTGGAATTCAAGGCTCTAAGAAACTGGGTGAACTATTCCCAATGTTCTTCTCCCAGGCCTGGACTGTTCTCCATCCCTCCTTTACCATCCAGAAAACCTGCTACTGCCAGGGGACAGACTTTGCTGTTTTGCTGCTTCACGGAAGAGGAGAAAAACTTCTGGGAGCACCGAAAAAAACACTTCTGGGCAACGGGGGAGGATGCTCCAGTTTTCTGTCATTGAGGCTGGATTTTTGTTCCGTCAGGTATTAAGAGAAATATCTGTCATGTTTTCTGTATCAAAATTTGCACAGTGTTTGTTCTCACCCTAAATGCTGTTCTGGTCTGCAGCGCCAAAGATCTCCTGGTAATACTTACACAGCCATGGCAACAGGAATAGTGCATTTAAAGGGATTGCAGATACCATAGAAAAAAAGGCATGCAGATCAGTACATTTAAGAATATGCCTTTTTTTTTTTTCACTAATTCTAAGCTTGGACACTACTGAAGAGATTTCCCTTAACGGCTACCCTGCAAACATCTGGGATATTCATTTAGAGCGGCCCCTAAGGAAATACCCCTCTCTGTGGTCTGAGAGCCTTAACACCATGGAGTTTAGGAGTCACATGCTTTGCATAACACAGATTAATGTCACAATCCAAGAAACACTGAAGTAGTGCATTGTGGTGCTTTATTAGTGTTAGACATGCAATATTTATTTAATGAACAGAAATTAAAATACTAAGATAACATTTTAAACAAATTAAAGGATCTGAAGTTGCAATAATGGAACAAAAAAAAAAGTTTTTCATGCATCCTAAGTTTATAGTTCTCACAAGTGCATATAGTTATGATTCTGTACCATTATTAAACGTAGACAAACTACCATTGATTGCACGAGACAAAATAAAACCCTTAAGTTATAAGTAATGTTCATATCTTTTACAGACTTCCTATATAACCTGGATCTTCAGCTTTTTATAATACATTGTAATACAAGACACCTGGAAGCTTCTAAGATGAATAGGAATGGCTCAACCACTTGAAACATACAGTGGCTTCTTCAACATAAAAATTATAAAAGATAAAGCAAATGCCCACCATGCTTCAGGAGACTGACCTTTTCAATAGAAACAAATCTCAAGCCCCTTCATAAACAGATTAAAGTGCTACCTATTGCATATTAAATACTTCCAGTGACTGTATCGAAATTTTAAAATGATAAATCCCTGAAAATAGGGTTTCGTACCGAAAGTGCTGACAGACCCTTAAACGTAGCATCATGAACACAGCAGTGCTATACTCCTTCAGCAAGTACTTCAAAGAAGGGGCAGTTAGTCAACATGCTCTAAAGTCACCACTGTAAAAGCCCAGCTAATGCCTCTATGGTATCTACAACAGCAAAAGAGCAGAAAAGCAGGAGCTCACTTTACATACTTGATGTAGGACAATAACCTTTCTTTAAAGCTGGAAGTGTAAATAAACCCCCAGTGCAGCAGTAAACACATTAAGACAGCAGCTCTGTTTGTTTTAAGATGCATCTGAGAAAGGGCATCCTGTACAGAAAGAAATGCAGGCTAGTATCTAATGAGCATGATTTTCATCAGGTCCCTGAATCATGAAACCTTTCTAAATACAGGGCAACATTTCCACAGCTGGAAAATTACAAATAGTTCTTGACACAGAGCCAACAGCAATAAATGCAGTTATGTATAATCTAGGGAGAATGCTACATTCATTAGGAGGTGGAAAACCAAGCTAAATGTAAAATACAGCAGCAAGAGGTAACATATATAAATAATAAACATCCTTCTTGAATGGCAGAAAGTTTACATTTCTGACTTACAACATTAAAGTATGGCCTTCATATTTGTCCTTTTAAGTAAGCAAAATACATGGCTATGAGCAGAGCTGTTTCAAAGGATAATTTCAAAGTATAGTGCGTGCAGGGATGAACTCTTATGCTAATTCATGAGAGACAATATCAAAATATTATGGAGATGGTCAAAATTTTCATCTCTATATTTTAAAGGGCAAGAAAGATTGACCACAAGTGGCAAGTTTTTATGGGTTTAAAATGATCTGCAAGAAAGTCTACGATTTTATCCTATGGGAAAAACACAACTTTGTTTTCAACATACAAATTACTCTGCATGAAAAGCTTTCGTTTGAAAGCTGCATGGTTCAAAAAATACATGTGGGGTGAAGATGCTCTTTAAAAATAATCTCAGAACACAGGAAAATGCTCAAATTTTCTTTCTAAGCAGAAAATGATGTGTATGTAATCTTTCAAGAACTGCTCCAAAAGCAGCCTGTATCTTTACCTATAAACTCTATAAAAACATCTTCATAGTTGTTCATGTCCCATGCTGCCTCTCTTAGTAACTTTACCTTTTCCTAAATTGCATTCGTTGTTCTCCCATCTTTCTTGACAAACTGTTAGAAACAAAAGGTGCTTTTATTCACTTAAAGATCAGATAAAGACTAGATAGCACATTCAAAGCTTCCCTAAATTTCTTCACTAATGCACAAAAATTGATCTTTTCGCTACCTTTAATCTGCTTATCGTTCTTGGTATGCAAATATGTCAAATGATCTGCTTTTAGTCAATTATGCAGTTTGATATTCTACATTTACATTCTAAAAGAAGTGATTTCAGAGGTGCTAAATATAGTAGAGTTTCATTTTAATAATTATAAGTTGGCTTGCATGTGAGAAGTCACTGGAGCACATTCTCTGGTTGGTGCAGTTGTTAATCCTCACTGGTGAGTATGATTTAAGCACTGTGGATACTGGAGATGGTCTCACACCAGTTAGCTGAAAATGAGTGTGGAATTCAAAACAATTGCAGAACATTTCCCCATCAACAACACGAGAAAACTGCTGGCTTCGGCCAAACATTTGAAAATGTTTAAGAACTTTTATGGAAATACTGAGTAACTGAAATACATCTTGGTGTAATTAGAAAATTAAAATCTAATTGAGTGCAAACCCCAACTTCCAACAGCAAATGTACCATAACCTAGTGCATAACCTTTGGCACTTTGAATATATTTCAGCAAATTTACAGTCATCAACATCTTAAGTGGGTCACAAGAACATTCACGTGGTTTCTGAGGTACCAAACTGGATACATCCTTAGGCTGACCAAAGGGAGACTGCCTGGTGTGGGAGATTTCTGCACTGCAAAATACAAATGCAGGGCTCTAGAGCTGGGCAGGGCTGGGATCTCTCAGGATCCATCCAGGCACAGGGATCTACACTCAGGGATCCCACTGGTGCGTGGGGACCTCTGGCTGCACACATTTTAGGGACAGTGCTAAATGGGGATGGGAGGTAGTTGCCAAATGAAAGAAGAAAATAAAGGAGAAAAAGCCAAAAATCAGTAAATAAAATCTGAGAACATTTGTACAAAGAAGTTTTTTGTAACAAGAATAATTCTGTGATGTCCTACAATACTAATGACATCAAAAGCAGACAGAACTTTTTCAACCTTTCCACACATAAGTATTCAAGATATTACCAATTTCTGCAGTTTTAAAAATGAAAATACATTTAAATCTTTTACAACAACAAGAAAAAAATTTGAATTTAATTTCAAGCTTTTTTGGTCACCTCAGCAGCCACCATTTCATGGTGCTGTAAAAAAACCCAAGAGATCAGGTGCAGAAAGAGAGGAAAAGACAGAGGAAAAGACAGTTATCTTAAATCCAAATCTAAAATATTCTCTGTATATTTTTTAAATAACATTTTACTGTTTCACAGCAACAGAAAATCCAAGTAAGACTCTTATTAAGGAAATTAGAATTTAAATCTATTCATGTTAATATTTTGAGGGTTCTCCTACAGTATTATCCCATTATACGTTCATCACTATATTTTTCCAATTCATTGAATAGCAGATACTTTTTTCATATATCAGTTTACAAACAATTATTAAATGATCAGGAAGATATTTACTACATTCTTCTTTCATTTGCCTCAATGCATACTGACTTTTAGAACTATTTACATGGAATACAGATGTTTTTAGTGGAAAGTCTAAGTACTCTATATGTGTTTAAGCAACATGGCCTATTTCTAAAGGCATACACTTCATTGTCATAAGATTTAAAAAGTTAAGACACATATAGCATGTAAAACTCAACCTTAAATTGATTTATCGTGTCTCTTTAAGTCAGCCTCTCCATTTCTGCCACATTTTCGTTGCAGTAGACTTTGACTGAACAGAAGTATTCATATCTTCATTCCATACTTGAGTTCTGCAGTTGTACCTCTGACTCTGTGCACACTGTTCAAAATACTTTTAACACATAAAAAGGCATGCAGTAACTTCATACAAAAAGATCCTCAAAACAACCTTATGCCATGAGCTCACTACCAAAGTTCACTCATTATACACAAAATTCAGCATTTAAGTGTAAAATAACTGGTTCCAGCATGTGCCATGACAGAAATGGCACAGTTTGGTTTTTTTACATTGTTATGTAAAAAGCACATTGTCTAGAATACAGCATTTACTCTGCAAGGATTGTGCATCACTGTTCTCCTCTAATATGTGCAGAACTACATTCCATTGCAACAAACCACACTTAGGTTTAGGAGAGTACTACACTGGCTTGAAAACAGTGGTCTTGATGGCATGCTGTAAGTAAAGAATCAATATATTTGCCTAATACCAATAATCATTCAAGAAAACATTCATAACAGCACAGGCTTCCCAGCTGAAACTGCCACGTGGTGAACACTAAGCTGTTATATAAACTGCATGGACATATTTAATATGTATCATTAACTCTATTTTAATTATTCTGTACCTAAAGGTGTTTTCAAAAAGAAAAAAAAAGTTACTTAGGTAATCTAACAGAATACAACTTTTGGCAGCCCCTGCTAGTGTTTGAAGTAAAAAAAAAAAGAAAAAAACCCACACCATTGTCTCTCCTCCCCATTTTTCTGGAATTACTTAGGAGAAAAGGAATGAAGAGAAGTCAAAATATCAAAGTGTGATCTCCTTCCACTAATGTATTCAGCAGAAAGTACCCACAAGTACCACTATCTCAGCTTTTGGAAAATTTGCCAGCTTTCCGAGACGGTTCATATGGCACTCTGAGAATGCTGGGGGTTTCTTCCATCACTCGTACCAGGAGGTTGTCAATGTAATCCTCGAGCTCCCTGATGTGGGTGTCCTTCTTCTTGAGCTGCTCTTTGTGTTTCACCAGCTCCTGCAGAACCTCCTCGTAAGTGAGGTTTCTGTATCCTGCAGTGGCGTCGAAAGGATTTCCTTCCTGCAGGGGAGTTTAGAAAAAACACCAGATTTTATTAAACAGTTCAGTGTTCTCAGCTAATTCACTGCTTATTGCTTTTCATGTTTCTCACGTGCCTCTCTTGATATGAAAAGCAATTATGAGCAGTGACCACAACAGTGGCTGGCAGGTCCATTTTGGGAAACCAACCACCTTAATTATAGAAGAACAAGAGAAGAGCCCTGAGAATTCAACTCTTGCTGTAACTTCTCTGAGTCTTTGCCTTTGGAGAGCATCACAGCAAAGCATTAACTCAGCTCTAAATGACATCAGCCCTCATCTGTCTTTCACATTCTATTTTTAGACACCAGTGGTTCTCCAGGCCTTGGCTTCTGAATCACATAATAAAACTTTCAATTATAAATTTCAGGTGAAGGTAAAAGCTTGCACTTTACTTGCACCAGAGCACTTCAGGCAGAAATAAATGTGTACTTATAAAAAACCTTGCTTGCTTTAAAGCAGGAGAGGTCCAGAATTAAGCAGTAAGGAAAACAGAATTGTTTCTGTAATGATTTTTGATGACTCAGTAAGTGCAGGTATTAGCAGAGATGGACAAATTAGTCATCTTAAAAAGGGCAACATGTGATCCAAAACCCTAAGAACTTTAATGTCTTCTTTTGTGCTGGTTTATAAAAGTATCAGCACTGTCAGATATGTTAAGCAGTATGCTTCACCTCATTCAGAAATGAAAACATTTAGAAGATACGGTGCCTAAAAAATCCTGCACTTCTAACAGGGCACACGAGACAGCTTTTGTTTAGAGTAGAAGCATGTCATTAAAAATGATAAAGCTTGCACAGCTAAGAACCACACCACATAACAGTCATGCTCATTCCTTTTCCATGCCCCATTCCTTTTCTTTCCACCCAGCTCCATATTTGCACATTGGCACATGAAGACCCATCAAAATATGCAGCTGGCCAAAGTTTTCAAATGAACCTAATTAAAAGTGATGGTGCCCTGCAAACAGGCTGAAGTGTGACAGATCAGCCTCTCTCCATCAATTATATTCTAACAGTAGCTCTCAAAAATTTGTGCTTTTAAGGGTTTCTCTCTACATTTGAGACATCTAATGTCACATTTATGGACATATATTCAGTATTTTAAGCTTATCAAGTTAAGAGATTGTAGGTAAACAATAACTCCCACTTTATTAAAATGACTAAGCTGATGAAATTTATGAATTCATTAGTAATTGATTTTCAACAGGTACAGAAGAGAAAATAACTTCACTTTGTGGTTATATTTTTAGCACATTTTCTTCTAACAGAAGGAAGTAAAACTTTCTCTTAATGGTACTAAATTTTTGCACACCCTAGAAAAGATGTTATTGACACTTCTATGTCTGAAATATAGGGGTTTGCCTAATTTTTTGACTTGGCACAGGAACAGGAATTAAGATGCAATGATGACTTTAATTATGCTATCAAGTTTACTGGAAAATTGTGTGCAATATGTATGCTTTAAAGATGTTTTATCATACACATGCTCCATACACATCCTGGGGAGGGGGGGGGTGAATAACCTATCACATTAATTATGCAAGAAAATTCTAGTTAAAGTATGTTAGTACCTTGAAATTAATAATGTTAACATTAAGAAGATTTTGTATGTTCAGTTTGGGTCAATAGGTGATATTTAAATGTATAAGAAACACCTATGTCTGTACAAAAATAGATACCATATGTTTAATGCACAACAATAATTTACCATGAATTATTAAGGAAAAAAAGATTCTAAATAACAAACCATGCAAAGAATGATTGTCTCAGCTACAAAACCCTATTGGGGTACATGCTGCCAGCCAGAGAAAATGATGTTAGACAAAATGAAGGCCTGGCAATCCCTGATCATCTTTTCATTGTTCTAATGAGGAATTCTGCTCTGGGAATATCAGCTAAACTACTTTCACATCTTTTGTCCTACTTACTTCATCTTCCTTTCACTTCTTAATTAGGCCTTAAAGAGCTCACGCTGCCCTTTCAACTGGCTACTGCTCCCATTTAAACACTGCTTTCAGAGACAGGTGTTGGCATCAGAGGAGAAGACATACAAACATAATTACTAAATAATATGCACAAGGAAGAAATATAATCACTTGGTGAGGGCTATTATTACAGAATCTAATAATAAATTACTTCAAACACCTTAGAAAGCAATCCTGAATATTTAAAAAAAAAATTTCAAATGGTTTCATTCAAAACTATGGTTGAGATATAGTTTCTTCCCCACCTAATTTGTATTTTGCATTAAATGAGCACCACCTCATAATCCTACGACTGACATTTAGGATAACTGGTATTCCAAAAGAAAAATCATCAAGGATTTCTTTTATCACCTTTAAATCCTTTAAATAAAACAATTCACATCTTATTTCTTAAAAGAATTAAACCAATGCTTTTACCAGCAATAGATTACATGATTTGCAGCAGTACATTTGCAAGCACATAGAAACTGTAATTATGGTTACTTTACAGACAATGGCTGCTAAGTTAAATCAATTTTTTGATGTCTCTTTTTGTCAGAGATTAAGTAACTGCCTGGTAGAATTCAGTTTACTATCTGATCAAAGGCAGCCTTCAAATACTCTGACATCTCCCACCAGCTACTTACATTATAAAAACTTGGCCATTTACAATAACATCAAATGTTATTACAAATCATTTACATAAACCAGCAGAAAACAAACAGTACAAAGTCATATTTGCTTGTGAAACTTGTTTTCTATATATTTTAGAGATGGAAAACAAACCCACTTTTAAAGATGTCATCTATTCACAGAACAAATTCTAGTAAGACCACAATTTCCTTCAAACAAAGACACTGCCTAGGCAATCTGTGGATTACTTTTTGTCTTTTCTTAGTACACAATTTATTCTCAGTACTTTTAGAAA
The DNA here is from genome assembly GCA_013397795.1 of Orthonyx spaldingii. Classification (NCBI taxonomy): domain Eukaryota; kingdom Metazoa; phylum Chordata; class Aves; order Passeriformes; family Orthonychidae; genus Orthonyx; species Orthonyx spaldingii. Next base: position 290,484 of record VZTJ01006683.1, read on the forward strand.
CACAAGCATTTTCAATAATACCTTCTAGTATTTCTATTTTTTAGTGTTTTCAGCTGTTCATTTATTATGTGTATTATTAATCCTATCACATACCAGGTCATAATTTCAATTTTGATCTGCCTTCTAAAGACTGTCCTCAAGTCTTTGGTTATACTGATGGTAAACCCCTGTTTGGCCAATTAATACATCACTGCCTAATGCAGAGTTCCTCACTAGACCATTGCTTCTCTAGAGTCATCTAAATCACCCCCAAAAATCCAGGGTTTTGGTTTTTTTTTTACTTTTTGTGCAAAGAACTAAGTATTTTCTTCTTCATCATCATATCACAGGTAAACTCCATATTGAGTGCAAAACTCTTCTTTATTTCCATATTTATATTAAACTTGTGCTTTTTTATTTAGATTTTCTGGATATTTCAAAAGGTAAAAAAGAAAAACCCCAACATTTCCATGTAAGAGGTTAAAAAAGAATAAAAGCTTATAAGCTTACACAAATACCAATTAGTTGGCATTTACTGATGGCTTTCTACAACATTTCAAAACTCACCGTTTTCTTCCTGAGATCCTCAATGCCAGAAGGATTCACACTGAAACTGTGGGGAAAAACCAGACCAAAGAAATAATTAGCAGTGCACACTTACTTGACCTAAACCTCAACTAGAAGACAATACTGAATTAGGCATACAGCTACAAAGTATTTAATATGGTTTATTTTCTTGATTTGTTGAACTTAAGGAAAGAAAATATTAGAAATTAAAGGAAATTTTAACATATCCTTTGTTCACAATTGTTTGTGTTTGTCATATTCTTTTTGTCATAAAATTTGAATAACTAATTAAGAAATGCAAGAAAGGCTGTTATGGATTGGGCTTCCTTATCTCCTCCTCTTATCTCTAGATTTAGCTTGAGCTTCTAAGCATGAAGTGATACTTTAAATGAAATATCCTAGAAACAGGTTCCTGGAATGAGATTGATAAAAACCAACAACAAAACCCAACATGTATTCCCAGCTTTCACGGCAGCTCCTAGAGGACAAAGGTCCTGCAGAAATTCCAGTGAGATCACCAGCTTAAGTCAGAGCCCAAAAAGCCATCTTCTGTCAGCAACATTTATTTTGTACTTAAAACTGAGTAAATAATCTACTGTTTTATAAACCTAGTGATTATTGTACTATCCAGAAAGCAAAGCTCTTTCATGATGTTGTTGATACTGATAAAAACAGCCACTAAATGTCAGGCTTAAGAAACTGCCCACTGGTCTCTCAGGCTGGTGCAATTATCAGCAAGTATCTTCAAAAATCAGTGTTGCTGTGTCCTTATGTACCTGCTACTACAGATTTGGAGAGAAAATGTTCTCTGAAAGTGAATTCAAAATTTGGATATGACTCACAAATATTATTTACTATGCACCACAGCAGACACATTCTTTCACATCACAGAATCTACAGTTTTGTCAGACTGCATGTACTGGCTTTGATGGTGATGTTTGACTGAGACAAAAAATAGATCTTCTTTTTTTCTTTTTTAATTTTAAAGATTTTTTTAAAGTAGGGAACATGTATTTTGTGACTGTTCACCATTCTGTTATCTGAATTTATAAACCATATATTTCACGGTGTAAAAGCGGAAGGGAAAAAATTTATGAACTTAAAACGCGTAAAATATAAACGATAATTTTTTCTGTAAAGAATTTTCTTATTATAATAAAATTTCTTTTTTTTAGAATTTTTTTTAATAATACAATNAATTTGCAAAGCAGGCAAACTTCTGCTCACACAGAAGTCCAGTCAATCATCTGCTGGGCTGAGAGTATTAGACACAGACTGGATTACAGGAACAGTCACAACCAGAAATCCAGAGGTGTCTGAGGAATCAAGTCTGGCTAATTCCCATTCTACCTGTTTGTGACAGTGATCCCCAGCACTCTGCCTTGTTTGCTGGAGACCACTTTTGAATGAGGGGCCTCTTTCATCGGGTATTGTCCGCCAAGGCAAAGGCAGGATCCCTCCCTCCCTCCCAGCCTCCTTTCAGCCCCACGCTGATGTGTCAAACACATGATGAACTCGCTCCATTCATGGCTGCCTTCCGTGATCCCAGCACAAAAAAAATGAGTTAACTGAACTGGATCGAATTAGCTTGGTGAAAACCAAGAATGTCTCTATTTAACGAAGTGTGGCGTTAATTTGGGATATCTTTCTTTTGGGACTGTTTCCTCATGTTAGACAAGATATAGAATAATACGGCCTGACTGCTCAACTGGGTGACTTTCTGAAAGGTTACAAAAGCAGGATCTTTCACTGCTTTGAATGACTTTATAGTTTCTGTGAAATAAGTTCTGGGACTCTTTTTCAGAGCGGCAGCTTAAAATGAAAGCAGCAGGTCTGACTATGAGAAGCTGCGTTTCAAAATTAGAAGTATAAATCACTGGCAATATGGACGAGTGGTTTGGGGTTTTTTAAAGCAGTAAAAAACCTGCAATCGTTTCTGTAAAATTGTGGACATCATAACTGCAATTACAAAAGAGAACATCTGCGTATTTTACATGAAGAAATTTGAATACGCTTGCAAAAAAAAATGAAAAGCTATTAAAATATTCCCCCATAAAAATCCAAACCCCATGAAGACTTATTCATATTTTAAAGAGATATGTAGAAAATATACTGCTTCTCGAGGAAGAAACAGGTGCTGAGACTGCATATAATAACATTTTTCTAAATCAAAGTGTCTGCTAAGTGAGGTGGGAGCTCCTTGGCCTCGCTGAGCCCTGCAGGATTTCCTGCCAGTGCTCCCAGCCCGAGGTGAGAGTGAGCAGATGCAGACTCCCACCACTGCACCCCTATTTCCCTGTCTGAGGACCAGGTAACACCTCAAAAGAAAACCCTGCAAAATTATGAATGCATACACTTGGTGGAGTTGTCTGTTTGGTGTATTGAAACTCACGAGAACATTTACTTTTTTAACTTAAATTTCATCACAGTAATACACCCCTAAAGTTACCATCTCACTTGATTACTGGCAATAATTATAGAAAACATGTCTCTAGGACTGCAGCCCACACTGTACAAGCATCACAAGCCTCCTTCAGCAGCCACTCTCTTGCCTTCCTAAAGCATACTGAAATCTGTGATCCAAGCAATTGTAAAAAATAACATTCTTTTTCCCTGTGTTCCAGCCACAGTTCACAGTGATAGTATTAGTTATAATTCAGTCTCTGGGGTTTTTTTCCCAGGGTTTGATAAACTGGCAGGGAACTTCTGCTACGGAAGAAGTTCACGTGTTCACAGCTTGGGAAAAAAGAATCTTTTTAGATTTTCATAGGGGTTTTTTGAGTGTAGCTTACTGTGAACAGCGATTGTGAAAAACTGATTCTATAATTATTGTCAGTTATGCCCAAACTAAATGTGCTGTTTACAAGTAAAAAGATATTTCAAGATATTTCTATTGTAACAAGTGGACTTTTCACATGCCTCATGTCCCAGACTAATTTTTAACAGTTTGCGTCTTACAAATAGTAAACTTCCATTCTCTCACACCATCTTCAAGACAGAAGCTACTAAAAGGCAGGTAAATCCCACCAGCACAGATTAAAAATCAGCTGCAGCAGCATCATGGAAGAACCAGCCAACTCGTACATCACCCCTACCCTTCTCTAGATAGAACAGGCTTCTCCAATCCAGCACAGCAATTAGTCCTGTCCCCCATTTCACTCATCTGGGAACTCAATTAGTGTCCTTGACAGTTATTTTCTATAACAGACATTTTTACCAGATTAAATCATATCCATTATTTTATTATTCCATAGTATTTTACTGCTTTGGATATAACTTTCTTCTTACATTTTTCTTGAATAGTAAAGTTTGCTTGAATTTCTGGGGTTTTATTAGCTTGGATTTCAATTTTAGCTCATCTGAGATGAGAACCCTTTCCTATTGTCCTGTTCCTGAGGGGAGAAAGTGATGAGAAATAAAAATAGTAAAAGCTAATAATGGAGACAGATATACTGCAATGCTGGTTCTGTAGAGTGGTTTGGGTTACTATTTCATAATCATAGCAAGCATATTATTTTGTATTTATTGTTATTTTCTCTATTTAAAAACACTTCATTAGAACCACATGGAATTTTTTTTTAAAATAACACCTATTTTTTGTGGCAGTTAAATACTCCCATTGCATGTTGAGAATTTACAGTTTGTACAGAAAAAATACAGTGGAGTTGAGTTCAGGATGTGCCACAAGCTCAAGTTTATGACTGCAGCTTATAGTTTTGTCTATTGAAGTTTAAGGGTAGTTAAAAATTCAAACATTAGGTCTAGTGGCTGCTTAAATATTTAGCTTCTGAATGCCCAGAGATTAAAACAATCTTTATAAAATCTTTCCTAGAACTGATTTAAACATTTTAGTGCCATTTACTCTGACAACATAATGAATGGGAATCAGACTCCTAAATTATGCTCCATAGAAAGAGTATTTTCTTAAGGAGCAAAACCTTTTTACTTATCTTTTGCTATTCATATTAGTTACATGATAGTAGTGTATACTATTAGAAATTAAAATTAGGATATTTACATTAATCATTGCTATTCAAAGTATTGAAATTTATGTTAACTTAACATTCTGTAAAATATCCTTTATACCAATGAGCTAAGTGTGAGCTTTCTGTTTCTTTCCTTTAATATGGAATGTCTGCATACAGGTAATTAGCAAAGCTCTGCCATATTCATTTTCCATGAGAGTTCAAATTCCTATTCCTACCCTAATTCTCAGTCTTTGGACTGATTCTTACTACAGTGCTTATGCATTTTTTTTGGATTCTCACAACACATATCAAAACCTTGAAATATTAGGATGCCATTTTGACTATTACCAATGTACTATGGGGGAAAAAAAAAAAAAAAAACCAAAACCAAAAGAAATTAATAAAATCAGATACAGTTAATGAAATTCAGAAACTTAGCCTTCCATAGAACACTGTCAGCCTGCTGTGCCTGGCAATGCAGAGCTCACTTTATATTCTGAGGAGGAGTGACTGTCTTGTCTGGCAGCTAAACAAGTACAGAATAAGCATATTACCATTTATTTTGCAATTAAATTCTGGGGAACATCACTTAAGACACTTCACTGTATAAATTGCTCTGCTGTCAAGCCATGTTCCATGGCCTTTTGGAGCTTGGGTAACCCCAGGAGGACACAAAAAGAGGATCAGGTTTTGTGGCTATCACTGCCTTTTCTTGACTAGTTAGAATTTTAAGTCTATAAATATTTCTCCTTTTACTAGGAGTTGTGCCATAGAAAAAAAGGTTTTTTTCTCAAGAGACCACTAAAGAACTGTCAGACTAAAAGTTGTGCCAGCATCTCCAGTAGAACACCCTATTATTAGAGATCTCTAAGCCAACAACAAACAAACAAAAAAAATCAAACAACCCTAAAACTACATTTTACACTAAAACTTTCAGATCCATTTTTGAATTATTAAAAGAGTAGAACTAATTCTTAGTTCTTATAAGGAAACAGGAAAAAAAAAGTGCATTGCTTTTACATAGTTTCTGCATTTATTAATAAAGAAACAATAGAACTAATTATTCTTTTTAAAAATGAAATAGAACAGGCAGTGCATTTTCCCTTGGGAAAGATAATATGCCTCATGCATCCTCTCAAAAAAGATTTCACATGCCCTAATGTGCACCAAGAGACAGTGAAAGCTTGAAAAAATCCTGTCATGCAGCCAGCAGGATGAACTTTCCTAACAGTATTCCTAAAACAGTCAGCTAATTAGGAGTGACTGATTGCTGGTGAGGAGTCTGCAGAAGTCAAGATTAATACTGAGTATTTCTACAATATCCCTCTAAGACTTGACTGCTCCAGCCCATCTTAGTCATGTCCCAAATGCTGTGACCACTGCTTTGTAGGAGCTTTGCAAAAGATTTCATTATTCTCTTATCACACGCAGTGATCTTCTAAATCAGATGATAACTGTCCTGGCAGGACAGACTAAGAATCTTTGCATGACTCCTGCTTGCTTTGTAATTTCCCTTTACCTCTCATGTACCAATAATGCTCCACTGACAGCTCAACCACACTGAATTAACAAATATTAACAGTCTGGAGTGCAATTACAGCACTGTCATAGTCCATCAATACTCTACCTAGACTGTAGATCACAGCTGACTAAAGTCTAGTCAAATTTTAGTAGAGAACTGAAAAAAATCCATTCATTTCAAGAAAAGCAATGCAGAAGTACATTGTTCTTAAAATAAGCCACGTTAACACTGAAAGAGGAAACAAAATTCTGAAAACAGCATAGTTCACCTGATGCCCTTTTTTCCACTAACAGAGAAATAAATATGCTAAAATGTCATAACAGATTTATTACTTTAGCAAGCACAGTAACATATAGAGAGCAACATTTCTGAAGAAGGCATGTGAAAATCAGAAATAGTGAATTGTATTGTTCACTGGGTGTCCTATTTGGCAGAGAAATACACAGCCACTACAACCCTTTGCTCTCATCAGGCAGCTTTTGGGGTTCATTCCAATGGAGCTGTTGCCAGTAACTCTGCAAGATTGAAACCATTTAACAGTGACTTTGATTGTGCTGAAGTTATTGCAGTAATAACTCACCCTCAGCATGCTTTGGGATAACAGATTTTACTTTAGAGTTTCAGCTGACTCCAGACAGGCACCTGATCCACTAACACAGCTCAAGTGACAAGCACTAACCCTGAGGAACACCAGGATTTTGCAAAAGCTTCCTTAACTACCTGACCATCACACATTCAAAACATTAATATTTGCTGAAATGTAGCAGACATCAGCTGTTCTTTAGACTTAACAATTTAATATGATCCAAACACGTGGCTGTTATCAAGAGCCTCCTGTTTTCGTGGCACCTCACTCGTTTTGTAACAAATCTAATAATGACCAAATCAAAATGCAGAGACATTGCTTATTTCAAACATTGCCTCCACTGGGAAAAACGGAACTGCAGTCCCTGATTTGTTTGGAACACATGACATTGGAGAGACAGGCAGCTCTAACAGCCACATGTGATGAAGGGGGGAGAGAGGTTGAAGAAAATAACCACATTCAGCAATCACAAAGCAGAAAGATGCAAAAGAGTTTAAAGGTTGGGCTGGTTTTTTTTTCTTTTTGAGTTAAAATTTTGAAGAACTGCTGAAGCAGTAAGAGAATATAGAAAAAAAAAGAAAGTAATCTTTTCATAATTTATGCTCCAATTCACCAGTGACTATTACAAATATGAGCATTATTCATAATTGTTACAGTGAATCCTAGGAAGACAGAAGTTTCTTTCTCCTCCACTATTCCATCTTGCACATTGCTTAGAATGTAACATACTTATTGCCACAACTTGACCAAAAATGTAATCAGTATGTAGGCACAAGCTTTATCTTCTTTTTTCTGAAGTATACCAATAGTTATGTCAAGGAAATGCTGCTTTAGCAGGGTTTTTTAATGTCTCTTCATATGTACATATACGTGTATATACAGACACAGATGTTGTTTGTGTATGTGTAGATATGTTAAATATATACATATATATATATATATATAAAATGTTCAGTAGAAAGCTCCCAAGCATTTATCAATCCAGTTTCCCAGATCTGGAATTCGATCTGACTAGTAACAACCTGTCAGCTTTAAATATTGGACTATTTGTCTCCCTGTGTCCAGTGCCTAAGATCTTGTTAATTACCTAAACTCCCTTTCTGTAGGTCTTGTTAATTACCCGTCTCCTGTCTCAGAGGACCTTGTTAATAACTTGTACAATCTCTCTAAAAAGGTCCTAATAACACATTAAAATTAAAGATGCTTTTCTTTTAGCACTTGTCAAGTGGTGTAAATTGAGAAATTTTCACATCAGTTTATTAGCCTGTAGTGTAGTGTCATGTATTTTCCTAAACAAAAACAATTTCAGAAAAACAACGCACAAGCTTTGGTTATGGCACAAAACAATCTTTGTTTTCCAGGAGCACCCTCAGTTTCTTTAACTGTGTTCAACACAAAAGCCACGTGGCTTCTGACTGCAAATTAACCTCCTGAGAGCCACGATAATAGCAGCAATTGTAAGAACGAACGCAATTTAAGACAACATTAGCTAAAAGTTTCAAAACAGTGCATTAAGAAGTACAAAACCAAAATTATTATTGCTAAATGCCGGCTAAGAGCACTAGATATTGTTTGCTTAAAAATTCTTCATTGGTTGTATGATATAAATCCTCTGGAACTAACAGATTTTGTAGTATTTGCAAAACCAGCATTTTTTGTTTCACTATGAGACTCCTGCATTTTTAAATATTTAAATCATTAATTTCTCTACAATGTCTACAACAGACAATAGAATCCCCCAATCTTAATGCTTACATAACACTACAATATAATATATATAAAAACATTTAAAAAATACTCATTTATTCACTCAGCATTTGCAGGAGGTAACAAAGTATCATCCCCATTTTACAGATTTAGCCAAAGCCATGGAACAAGCCTTTGCCAGATCAGAGATTAATAGAAATTAGGGGTCCGTATTTTGGGATTTCCTGTCAATAAGTATTATATACAAACCAAGCAGGTTTTGTTTTGCTTTTCTAAAATACTTCTAAAACCTTCGTGAAACAACAATAATACCTAATAGCAATAAAAACAAATAATAATTTTCAAATAATCCTGGCATACTTGCTTTTAGGAAAAAAAAAATCTTGCAAGTATTGCTGAACCGCTTCCATAATTTTTGGATGAGCAGCTGAGCAACACGTGGAAGATGTACTTATCTTGAGTCTTTTAATTAGTAAATAAGGGTAATTAGTGACAGAGCATGCAGACAGCCAGCCAAGCACTGAAGGATGGGCTGGTGAAGGGCTATTCAGCAGCTCACCCAGCCAGCAGCTGATGTTATGAGCTGCTGCTCTCCACATTGTTACTGCTCAGTCAACATTACCAGCCACAATTAATTAGGATGGACTTAAGCCTGACCCAAAGTTCACCAAAGTCCCTGAAAAGCCTCCCACTAAGGTTACAGATGTGGCTTCATCAGCAGTGAGAACTTGACATTCACACTATAAACATGAAGGAGCTGGGTTTGGTCGATTTTTTTTTTGAGGGTTGGATAAGAGGGTTGCTGTGGGTTGAGTTTTTTCCCTTTCATTTTGCTCTGTCTCCAGCCTGGTCCCACAGACTGGATGTCACGTTGAGGCTCCAGTGTGCCCTTGGAATACATCCTCCAGTGGAATTCCATCAGACAGCAATCCAGCTCAGGGTGTTCCATCACCCAAACCCAGGGTTAGCTAAGTGGGGTTAATTGGGAGATCCACCTGCAAAGCAAACACCTGATCCACAGCAGAACATTGATTTTGGACACACCTCAATAAAAAAACCCTGCCTGGTTTACTTGCAGAGATGGAAATCATCCAAAAGAGCTTAATAGCACATTGAGTAAATAAGAAACAACTCAAAGTCTGAATTTCCTATGTTTTCTGCATACTGAATTTGCTACCCAGTCCCATTTATTTTGTGTGCACATATTTATATAATTCTTTCTTCAGTATTACTAGTTCAAAAAATTAAAAATGGATTCTATTTGAGAAATCCTCCACAGATAAAAGGTAAACTTAAACTGTAAACTTATTAAATATGCACATTTTGTATTAGTTTCTACTTCAAAAGAAAATAATTGTACAAGATACATTTGAAAGAAAGTAAACTAAGTCTAAAAGGTTCACACGGAACATAATAACGGAACATATAAAAATCAAGAGTTTCTAACTTAACTTATTGCATTCTAGATATTATGCCATAATAGCTGTCTCATAAAAAAGGTCAGAATATTTACTATTTTTGGCTTTGTGAAAATAAAATAATATCTATTTGTCTTATCAAAAGTTTATGTTTACATAAAAGTCAAGAACCAGTAAAAGAGACTCTCACACAAAGAAGGAAACAAATGACTAGAGTCCTTCTGAATGGGCACTGTGATGAGCTTTTTAATTACAAAACAAAGAAAAAAAAAGTCCATCATGATTACCATTAAAGATTCATGTTTATCAAGATCTGCTGCATTCAAGAACTTCAAAAGATTTCACTATGTATATCTCACATCTGCCTGAATACAGTGTTTCATTAAAAAAAAATTAAATGCTATGTGATTTTAATTGTTATTGAAATTCTTTCCCTTTAAAGGATCTTATTTAAATGGAAGTTTAACTTCTGACAAACCAAGCTACAACCTAACCTTACGCTAATGTAGAGAAACCCTTCATTAAATAAAAAATATTCTAAGATTGTCTGTAAAGATGTTAAGACACTAGGAACTGACTTGACTCATGTAAGGCACTAAGAAGATAATTTGTTGAGGTCTGGATGAGCTTCTAGAAACAAAATCTTTTCTATGGCAGTTCCATTTCCATTCATTTACCTAATTCACATTGATGATTAGCTTTGTTAAGAAAATGATTCTAAGTTTAAATCAAGAGTGCATGCATTGCAACCCATGGAAAAAAACTGAGCTGGGACACAGTAAGATCCCTCTGTTCTAAAAGAACAAGACAACAAGAAACACTTTTTTAAAATAAACTACTTCTGTGTCATTAATTGAAGAATTAATACACAGGAGAAGGTGAATTTGTCAGAACAATGTTTTCCATTTAAAACAGTGACTGATTTTACAGCCTTTAGATTCCAGTTTGAAGCATTTTAAGTGCATTTTCTACCAAATTTAAGTTATTACATACAAATGAATCATTAGCTTGAAAAAGCAAGGACTGCCAATTTCTGGCACTTATATACAAAAAAAAGGAATGCAAATGAATGAAAGTTAATTAACTTCTTAAACATTTATCTATTGTGAACAGTGGGTGGGAGTGAACATAAATATATATGTGTGTATATATATATATATATATATATATATAAAGAGAGACAGATAGTATATCTTTATCACTAGCAAACAAAACCCAGAAAGGAAACTAACTGTGGGTTACACTTTGTTTTCCTTAAGGAAAACAAGTAAAGCATTGATAGACAAACAAAGATTAAGATGGATTATTTAAATCAAAGTTTCTTATCAGCCCTTGTAACTTAGTTCATTCTGCTCAACACATAAACTGCTGCCTCGTGCAACAATTTCAACACTCAGCAAAGCTGCAGAGAGCCAAAAGAATTCAAGTGAGGTAAGTGGTCATGTGGGTGCTCCCATTTAGAAACAGAATGTTCTTTAATTCTTGTATTCTAACATATAGAACCTATATACTCTTTTTTTCCCAAATAGTGACATCCACAGGATTTCTTTTCACTACTCACATTTTCACCACACTTTTAGTTATTCAATTTCCTCTTTCCCTTAAAGTTGAAACCTTTCCCTCTCAAAGCCTGACTTAGGGCAGTGTACCAATTAGCAACCAAATGTTCAATTAAAGCAAAGACTTGAGGGAGAGTCCATTCTGAAACACAAACAAGGTCTTCCACAAACACAAGCACCCAAGAACCTCCACAGCACATATTAGCAATAAAAAAGTCACTTCAAAACAAAGTAGGAAACAACCAAATTGAATAAAAAGTTCATAACTTTTACTTCGAAACAGACAAGCACTGACATAAACGTGTATAAAGCACAAAGACTGTCCTCCTCAACACTTCACATTTTCATTTATATAACATGTTCAAGATATCAGATGGAAATACAGCAAAAACCTACCTTGAAGATGGCAACATGCTTGTAGGCTTGAAGTTTGCCATAAAGGGATTAGTCGAATCATAATCAAAACTCTCCTGATGAGCTTCCCCAAACGCGCTCGGTGATTTCAAGTCTGTAGAACTCTCTGATCCCCCATTGCTAAGTTTATCTGACCTCTTGCTATCTTTTTTGCCAGTCACTCTTTCAAAAAGACTAACTTTCTCTTTTTTCTCTTTTTTAATTTCTTTTCTGATCTCGACAGGTTTGGAAAACAGACTTATGTTTTGATCCCACGTTGCTGGGCTTTCTTCAAATGGATTCTTCTGTCTTGGCAGTGTAGCAAATTTTTGGGGTAATGAAGCACTCACATTAAATGGGTCATTTTGTGCTTCAAGTGCAGTTTCATCAACTGTGCTGTCAAGTTGGTTCATTTTAGAAGTATCAACACTTAATGTCCTTCTGTGTGGAGATTTTAGACTCCCTGCAAACAATCTGTCATTAGTATATTATCAATGAGACACTATATCACAGTTTATGACATGCAGAAAACCCATTTTAGCTTAGATCTAGAAGCTTTGCAACTGAGACTCAGTTCAGAACACTGGTGAGTAACTAAGCTATTAAAAAAAAAATTAACAGCTGTGGCCTCGATTTCATGTTTCAGAAATGTTTATGGGTAGGCACCACAGGAAATTTTTATTTCCTGCATGAAAATGAAATTCTACAGAGAAGACAGCTATGAGTGGTGTGCCATTCCAGAAAGAGAGAATAGTATGTTGCTGCATAGTAACTTTGAACAATGCAAAGTATTTGCAGTTCCTTATATAAATCAGGTTTAAAATTTGGTGATAGTTTTTGACTTTTTAACTAGACTTACTTCTCACAGGATGCTATTTCACTTAAGAGTCCCTTCTGGAAGGCAATATAGTCTTGGATGAGGACATAATTATGAGAAAATATTCAATCATCATACATTATGATCAATGTAAGTTAATTCTTATGCTCAGAAACAGCAATTATGAGTTACCAGCAACTAAAGAAAGTGTAAAAAAATAGGTCAGCAATATCTCTTAACACTTTGGCCTTTACTTCATAAACTGAAGTAACACATTCTGAATCTGATTCTGATTCTAATACCAGCGAGCTGAAACTGTAATTGTTGTGAGTCTCACTTACCCCCTTCATCAACTGACCCAAAGGACTCCAGCTGACGCCTAAAAAGATGGGAGTAGCCAACAGTGCTGGATTTCATTTTCTCTGAGGAGACGTGTGGTCCTGTCAGGTCTGACATGGAGTGAGCCGAGGACAGCCGCTGAGGTCCCAAGAGGAAAGGTTTTTTTGGTTTTGATTTCATTTGTACTTCACCACTACACACCTCCAGATTTGCATCAGGTATGTGAGTGCTCGGGATGATTGCAGAGGATGTATCTGAAAACGTCCCGTCGTTCTTCCGACCCTTCATTTTGTCTTTGAGTTTAGCAAACGGGGATTTGGTTTTGTCCTTCATCGACAAATCAAACATACTTGCTGTCATGTTATTTCTCATAAACTGAATATTGACATTTATTTCTCCTCTGTCTTTAGTTCTCTTCCCTTGTCTGGATTCCAGGGGAAACCACCTTCAAGGAGAAAGAGAGCAAATTAAGTTGTGTTTTCTGGAGGCTACTCATTACACTCTGGTTAGTTGGTTAATGCATCAGGTTAGAACAATTTAAAGTATGAAAATCCAAATCCTATATCAAAGATTCAACCATTCCTGTACTGAAAAACTTCTTTGTTTGTATTTGTTTTCAAAGAGAAAACTTAATAACTAAGCAAGACAAAGCTCTTTACAGTGTTCACCTGTTTCAAAAACCAAAATCAACTCAGAAAGCTGACTAAACTTCATCAAAGCTAATGGGCTCCCATCTGCTTATGAAGAGAATTTGTACCTAATTATAAATACAGATCTATTTTTTTATAGTTTTCAGGTGTCCTTTATTTAGTAGAGATGTATATTAATGTATTCTATGTGGTAACTACTACATCCAGTAACCTTTTCTCCTTTGATTTTGCTCAGGTTTATACACTAGCAAACATTTTCCCCTCTTTCCTTCCTTCTAAGCACTGGTTAAGATTTATGACAGCTGCAGCAACACTGGCTAAGAAATATCTGAGAGCCCTGAACAGTCAACTACCATTTCAATTCTGCAACTGCCTCCCCTCTGGATGCTGACAGGAACTCCACAGGACACAACTGTGAGCACATAGGTGTATCCAACAGCATCCTCTCTTTTGCAAGTCACCAGCAGGATTAACTTCAGAAATATTTCCTTTGGAACCACGACGTAAATCCCCACTCCTTGAAAAGAGATCAAAGGTGTGATCATCTCTTTCAAAAAGCCAAGTGTGCTTCTTTGCCAGGTCCAGCAAAAGCTTTAACATTATCCAAGTGTCTTATTCATTCCCTATTGTGCTCCCTTGTCCCATGGAAGCATCTGCAGAATTATGGCTCAATCTTCCCTCCACAGCTTCACCTAAATGAATGACCAACACACAATCCCTTCTCCACAATCATCACCAAGAGCCCTTCCCTATTTCAAAAAGGGGCACAAGGGCATATTTCAGATCCACCAGCTCCAAAGAAGTGCTCTAAACCCTCTGTCAGGAGAAATCCATGCACACAGACTAACACAACAGCGCCTTACTACGAGTAACTTTTATCTTGAAGATTAAGAAATGAAATTGCCTATTAGCACAGACATAAAATTGATTATACAGTTATACATTATTCAATCCTGCCAAATATAGAAAACAAGGTCAAGAAAGGAGAAAAATTACTCTCCATTTACTTTCAGATTTCATAAATATTTTTAAAGGTGACAGCTGAAACCAAATTTTCAGGTAGAGATTACGTTTTTTGAGATGAGAAAATAGTTCCAAAACTGACACACCAGAGAACTAACAAAAGGATAAAGAGTATTATGCCTTTTTTTGTTGCTGCTTTCTGACATTCACAAGATTTTTTGTTTCATACTGAAGCAGAATAATTAAGAAATATCAGACCTCCTCTTTTCTGGCACTGAACAACATGAATCCAGACCAGTAGACCCAGAAGTTCAAATCAGTAGGAGGATAATTAAACCTCTAGGAAGAAAGCTTTTCTTCTGTTGTGAGGAAACTTCATTTATATATTTTAAATGAAATGCAAAACCTGGAATATGCGTCTGAAGAAGATGGATCGTTTTTCCTTTTAGTTAATAATGTTTCACTTCTTTGGTAACTGATTCCAGAAACACTTTAAGTCATCTACAGAGTTGTTACAGAAAACACACAACAGAACCAAAAGTCAATTTCCTTTGTGCTACATAATATTGAAAAAACTGGAAGACAAGATAGCCTACTTTCTATAAAACTCTTTAAAAGAAAATAGGTTCACATATGCCCTTAAAAAGTACAAACAATACACAGCCATAATGAGCAGGCCCTTGCTCAGACAGATCCTGTCTGTGCTGATAAAAAACACTGAACAAAAACCATCCTGACCCTCAGAAAGTCCTCCCGTGGTTCCTCAGCCACACACTAAACACACACATCAGTACAAGTAAGGCTCACGAGTGTTTCAAGAAATGCAGGAGGCAGAAAGGACTTCACTTTCTGACATTCAAATTGAATGGCTCAGCCCACACTGAAACAAAACATCCCCTTTTTCCCTCTCCTCACAGGTTTCAAACATTAATACTCTGTATCTGCTAAAATTGGTGATTTTTTCTATGTTTCTGCTTAGGAATTACCAAAACTTTAAACTGATGCATGACACTTGTTAACTTGTTTTAGAACAACAAGAAGACATAAATTCTTAAGCTTCTGCTAGCAGAAGAACGTGTGTTATTTTAAAAATCCATTTAACTCAATTATTGGCCTTCTTATCACCAATCAACAACGCTGTGCCATCACCAGCACTCACCTGCTAATGGCAACCCCACAGACTATTTTGACATTTACCTCTTTTAAAGAGAAGCACACAACTAATACCTTGCCTTAACAGCTTCTGCATTTCTTTTCAAAGTAGATCTTGAAGAACTTGACATTAAAAATAAGTTCAGCTGGGAAGGTCCTGCTGGAATCAGGTTCAACACTGCTACTGATTCCAACAGAATTTAATCTTAAACTCTTTTACTCCAGCAAAATTCCTCTGGTCTTCAGTGGAATTTCTATGTGAATAATGATTGCTGGATCAAATCTTTGTATGAAAGACAGATATTTAATTTTCATAGGCATTTCAAGGAGGTTTCTTTGTTACCTTGGGGAGTTTATCTTGTTTTAGTTATAATGAAGGTTCCATATGCTTCAGCTCATAACACGACTATGAGAAGCAGACCCAAATCACGATTTTCTTCAAAATTCAAAGGCAACTAATTACTTTTTTAAACAGATGAGAACAAATGCAGGCAATTCACTTATGTGGAGCTGCATGTGAACGAGCAACGAAGTCTGTAAACGTTTCTTATTAGAATCTGCTTCGACAACACATGGGCGTGAGCAGCAAATAGAAAGAACAGCTCTACATAGGAGAGAAAAAAGAATCGGAAAATGAAGTCCACTCTTTTCAGATAACAACATTCGGGTCCTAAAACACTGAATTCCATTATTCCACTGCCAATTTAAAAAATTGAAATGTATTATAAAAGCCAATAAAACTTGCTATTTTGGTTTTGTTTACAGTACTTTTAGCCACAATAAATGCTCCATTTGTCAGGCTGCCATGAGCTAATTCTATAGAAAGCCTATACAAAGTAGGAAAATAGCCAATAACATACATGAACAAAACAGGGTGGCTTTTATGAGAGCAGATGCCCTTTTACTTAATAACCAAATATTACATCCAGTCTTGCAGACAGTCTTTATTTAAACAGACCTTGTACAAAGTCTGGCAAATTTTCCCAACTTCAAAGGAAGCCCTATTGCCTTTGGAATCACATTCATTCTTCTTGCTCTCACCTTCAAATGTTTGTAGGGCGATGTCCTCCATACACCCTCTAATTTCAACTTTTTCCCTACGGCTTCCATCCCTTGCTTCTTTCTCTCAGCTGTTTTTCAGTGTGCTAATGGCTTTTGTCTGTCTTGCAGAGGTTTCTGATAATTTTTACTTTTAGGTATTCTGTGCATTGCCACTCTGCATGCTGACAATTTTCTTGAACGTGCGAAGAGAAGATCAACGTGCAAGGCTGAATAGGAAAAATCCTGCTGACCAGGCAGCCCTGAAAAACTAAACCCCTATGTGAAGCAGCACGGCTCCTTCCTAACCACTGCAAAATTAGTTGATTTTGGCCACACCTACAATTAGGGGTGGAAAAAGCAAACTCTCGTAACTTGTGCAGTATTACCAGTAACAAACCTTTGACCTTAGGACAGACAGAAAGGGTAAAGGAGAAAACTCAAATAAGCTGCTATAAATGAGCCAGTTACAAAACCCTGGCCTGCCTATTTCATTTAAATCATTAGTGATCTACAAACAAACTTTCAGCTGGTTTTTCTTCCCCTTTTCTGATTTTGTCCTCCAAATCTGCCACAGAATCTGACACTTGCAAGTTTTATCACTCTTCCTCCTCAGAAGAAGCATCTCTCAGCCTATTCTGCTCACCATGTACCAGTGAGCAGGATGGGCTGACAGTACGGGGAAGAAAAAGCACTACCTAATATCAATTACATTTTAATTACATACTTTAACAGCCTCCAAAAGCACTGGGTAACTTGTCTACCAACTTCAACAGGAATCAAGTGTTCCAGCCAGCACATTCAACCTGTGCATGACAGATGATCTCCAGACTCTGTCTTCTGGACAGTGCCAAAGATGAGAAGTATTGAAGGAATTTTCCCATCTTCCTGCTTCTCAAATACACCACTCTGCCTTCACTCTACCAGTAATTATCTGTTGACCTGATCTAGCTTTGCTTTGCTGAAAGCATTAGATTGCACCCAGAGAATTTTGCAAAATCTTTATTTTAATTCACAAATTACTGAAGAAATTTAGCAAAAGGCCACATTAATCATCACAGTATCTGCCAAGGCTTCTAACCTTGATTTTACGGGCAAAAATCAACATCCCAATCTGCTACACAGTAATGAGAATTTTCTATACAGGCAGCTACTTCTAAACTTACCCCTATAAAAGACCATCAGAAACTCAGTGACAGAACATGTCCATCAGCTGTCACAGGAAATATGTTGATGACTACTGTCAAGCTAGATACACTGAAGAAACTTGCTTCACAAAAGCCCACTAACATAAACATCCACAGCTAATTGATAAAAAACAGCATCCAAAGCCCAGAACTGTCTGACATTTTCATTTAGCAGCATATGTACTTGGAAAAATGCAGAAGTATGTTTTGTGATAAATCATTCTGATACCGTACTGAGAGACTGCCCCAAAAGTCAGCAAGTAGGAAAATTAAGGCAAGGGGCTGAGCACAGACTACATCGTGTATGAGGGGAAATTAAGAAGAAAACAGATTATTTATTAAAATAAGTGATGACACTCACAAAGATGAATACTCTTACTTTCTGGAAGCCAACTGAAAGAAGATATTCAAAGCAGTTTAAAATAAATACTACAGAGTGACATTGTAACACCACAAAACACATGGGAACTGACAGATACCACAACACCCTCACCATGGGGTTTGCTAACATCAACTGGAATCAAAGTCATTAAAGTGGTCTTAGTTTACTTATTATTTTGGCTAAAGACTATGTGTGAATACTTTTATTTTAGAAACAAAATAACTGGAGGTATGAGAATTAAGGGCAGTTCTTTGAGTTGAGTGTGTGTGCGAGCATGTGTGTGTGTGCACAGGAAATGGAGAAGCATTTCAATCCAGATGGCACTTAGACTCTGACTCAGAATTATGACTTATTGAGAGGATGTGCATGGATTTGTTGTCAAAATGTAAATGCTGGGAATATTACTAAATAATTTGAAAATATCACTCTAAGTCCATAAAGCTACAGCTGGGCAAAACTTTGTTTTTTCCCATAACCATCTTTCTCTTCTGTTCCTCACTACTAACATTCCTTAATTTTTTTTCTATTTAATGAGTGGTACCACAAAACAACCCATATGGAATCTCCAGGCTGCTCTTTATTTCTGTGCCTTTAACAAATTTCTCAGTTACTACTCTTCCCACTTTTTACTTGAGTGGAACACGGTTTTTCTCTTGCTTTAACCATGATAAAGACATTTTCTGTTACAGCCTGCCATTTCCACTATTATTGAAGTTCATCACTTAAAATGCATTTTTCTGGTTCAAACTAAATTTAAGACTAAAAATTAGCAAATAATAGTGTGTTATGTTTTGTAGAAATATTAATAAAAAGGTTCCCACTCACTAACAAGCACTGAGACCATGTATTATCTATTTCCTAGCTGTTTGCTTGTTCATAATTCCAGGTGTATTTGAAGCCACCTACTCGAGTGTCTCCCTCTTGCTTATGCTGCTACAGATGAGAGAGAGGACAGAGCTGAGGCAGTTCAAGAAGGAGTTCGTATCCAACACAGAGGCTGCCAAGAAAGAATTCACATTAATTTGGAAAAGGTCACACAATTTGCAGATCTTCCAGGAAGCTCAGCAGCACTAAAGTAGGTTCCTACAACTGCTCATGGTCAAACATTAGTTCTTTTTGTTTGCTTGCTGAGAAACTGGTTTTGACTCTTTTTATACCATCAACATAGTCGAGAAGTATCTCTAGAAAAGGCCAAGATTCCTTCACTGTCTTATGCTCAAGCAAGCATTTTTTTTAACAAGTGCTGCAATTTGTGTGTGTGTGGATGGGAGTGTTGTTGAGGTATTATAGACTCCAGGGAGAAGAGGAACTAAATCACAAATAAAAGATGTCTCCTCTGACATTTCCATAAGAAACAATAACTCTACTTCACCTGCCTCCTCAAATTTATAGCATTCCAAACAAGTGTTGCATCTTAAATCAGCTGAACATACAATAAAATGAGCCATCCAAGAAAGCTCATAAAGAAATGGACAATAAACAGAGTGGAATTAGAGAGTAACAAGGATGAAGCAAAAGCTGAGGAAATAAGTAACACTGGGAAAGTTAACAGCAATTTGTTCTTCTAGTGCTGTGTTCACTTAGCCCACAGGTGGAAAAAATCTAAGCACAGTCACTGTAAAAAACAACTGGAAAATGCTTCAGTAAATTAAGACATGTCAGCAAATGAGTATTTTTATTCCATGGTAACTCAAAAATTTGTTTTGATGCTATGCAATCAGATTATCAGCAGCATTAAGGCAACTATAAATTATAACTGAATTGAAATTACTACAAAAAAGCATATATGCTTTAAAACAATACATTCATTGATCATAATTTACATTTCAAATGGAAGAGTAGAAGAGGTGTATTTATTTTGCAAGAGCAGACGGAAAAAATTGTCATGTATTTCTTAGGATGAATTCAAAAACCCACGCAATGTTATTGCAAAAAATAAAAGCCATGTCTGAAATGTAACATTTGAAAACTTATGCTAAATACACTTTCATTAAAGCAGTTTTTCCAAAGCTTTTTGAACTGTTAAAAATCCTCAGTAAAATCTTTCAGCATCTGGAGCCTAGTTTTCAGCTCTGAAAAAAAAAGCAGAAGTAAAAAGTTCCTGTCCATTTCCAAATACAGCAGAGATGTCAGAGACACAAATTTACAAGGTTTCGCAGTACGATGGGCATTTTTGCACTAAGACAGAAAGAAAATTAACTGGGATCCTGCAGATGCTTTGGCTGAAGTCTCTGGAAGAGATCTAGTGAGGGACCATCTGAGCCGCATCTGGATCTAACTGTTCCAGGAATTTTTACTTTTAAGAATTTGAAAAATCATCAGATTCAGCAAGGAAAAGGACAGTGCGTGATGGTGTGTACAAAATTTTCCCTATCAAGCTATAGTAAATAGACTACTTTGTTTCATTAAGTCTTGAGCCAGAGTAAGTTTCTTAGAACACAAGACAAATCTTAAGATGACGCCTCTGCCTGAAAACTTTACTGCAGGGAGTATTTGTCTTAAGATGTGACAAGTAACAGAAAAACCTACAGAGAAAAAAACTCGATTATTTTTCCCCTAACATAATGTTCCTGAGTCTGCAATGATTTCTGAAATTTATTTCTCCCAAATTATAAAATATTAAATTTAAAAAATATGTAAAAAGCCAAATGTCACACACCCCACGGTCTTCCTAGGAATTCAGGATCAGCTGGTAGCCTTCACTTCTCATACCTCCTTACTAAAAAAGCACTAGGGAATTGCTGACAGGGTTCAGCATTGTGCAGAATATTAAATATCTTTTTTGCAATACCCTGGTGACTCTTGAGTCTGTCTCTTACAGCACCATATGTACAGCTGTGTTGGAAAGAGGAAGCTATTAAATATATTAAAAAGTAGAAATATTACCAATAGACACTTCATCAAATAACTGGATCTCATTCATCCCCAAACAAAGCAAGAAATGTTAAGGTTACATCAACATAAGAAAATAACTCTGGATTTAATAACAGCACAAGCCTGTTGAACATATTTGAAAGTAAAAACATTGCTTAATAAAACAGATTAGTGTTTCTGAAACAATGAATATAGCTTTCAACCATCAGAATGCTTTGGTAGCAAAGACATTGGACTTGGTTTTGAAAGGTGCTGGGTGTCTCAGTTCCCACACCACAGTCACAGCTAGAAGTCTTCGGGTCCAAATATATTACCCTTAGTTAACTGCCAACGCAGGACTAGGAATATTTTGTATCAAAAAGGATTTAATAAAGGCGGGGGAGAAAGAGCCTTTTGTTTGAGATTGCATTCGTAAATCTATTCTTGAAAGTTTGCCCTCGTCCCACACACGTCCAAATATTGCATCCCCATCTCCAACTAATGCTTACAGGAGACAGCCATGACACACCCGCGTGGCACGAGGGCACACAAGCACACAAGCACGAAAACTTACCAAAAACATCTAAACTCCAGAACTCAGAGTAACTTTTTTCGAAAGTGAGTTTTAGAAAGGACATTTTTGAGGTTTCTAAGCAGCTAAAGACACCAACGGGAAAACTGGACTTTCAGTGGCTCCTTCCTCGTAAGAATTTAAATCGGCATGAAGCGAGAACGCGCTGCCAAAAGTCCCACTTGCCGCCCAGCCGCGCTTTTACACTTACATAAGACTTTTACAAGTACGGCTGCTCGGCTCTTGAAGCCTAACACCCATCAACTTTTAATAAGATTTGCAATCTTAAATGCTCAAGTAACTTCTGCAGCAAGGACTTAGGCTGTTTGTAAAACTTTCCCCATAGGCCCCCATCTTGCGCAGCGGAGCTCGCGGGCAGCGCGCGGCGTTCCCGGGGAGCCGCGGCGGTTTCAGCGGTGGTCTGGGAGGAACCGCTCCACGTCTACATAGCAGGAGTTCCTCTCTCACACTTCAGAGAAAGAAATGAGAAAATAAAGAACACCTACGGAGCCCTGCTAAGCATAACTTCCTAGAAAAATACTGCAGATCTGAATGTTTATTTAACTATCACAAGGGCTGTGTTACTTACCCCACTTAAAAATTTCTGGAATAATTTTGCAAGACTCCAGGACTACTTTTGCTAACACTGGTGCAAGAGCCTATGTTTCTTCTTCTAGGGAAAAGAGGTTTTGCTACTCACAGTAATACAGGAATAATTTACATATTTTACTCCAGTTTCTGAACACGTATTTCTATCTAGATTTACAGTCTCCACATTTAGTAGCATTCCTCCCTCATTCATTCACCTTGTTTTTCACCTTGTTGCTAGGTGTTGCAACTAAGGCAGTTGCCTACTGACTTGCAAGATAATTACAACTAATGATTCAAGAATTTTTAAGATGCATGTCTAAAGAGCAGTGAAACTCCTTGAATCAAGTATTAACAGAAATTAAGACCCTAAGGCCACAGGCATTACCATATATTGCATCAAGATAACTGGTTTGTCCCTAAAAAGGTAAGCAATTAAAAAGAGTAACACTCCAGGCAGCGAACCCACAAGAGATTCTGCACAGACTTCTTTCCTGTTACATGGCTTGTGGACATACTGTTTTGCAAAAAATTCAGTTTACAAAACCAAACACCAGGGCAAAGAGAGCTTTGACTTGTCTTTGGTGCTCTTCAACCTCGGCCATGCATTTAAGTGGGACCAGGTTTGAGGTGGTTTCTGCAGGAACCGTTGTCTGACCAAGAAGCCCTGCCTGGCATTGCCATAAGAATTTTCACCTCCAAGCGCCAAGGCTGCTGGAGGTTCAACCCTGGCACAGCCAGAGACAGACAAGCAATGCCAGTCTTTTAGCAGCTTGTATGCTAAGTCCAGCACCTCACCACAGACCCACCATCACTATGGATACCAGACTTTCATTCCAACAGCTGAGATTTGGGCACAGGAACCTTTGTACTCTCCTGAAGAGGCACTGGAAGAGGAAGGGCACCTGGAGCAGGAACTTTTTAACCACTGCAGAAAGATCTGTCAGCGTGTGTACATCTCTGCCTACACAGGGCTCACTTGGAGGTCTTCATGCTGTTGTTACTCAACTTCTGTGGGACAAGCACACCTAAACCAAACCCAAAGTATGGAGTCACAGCCATGCCTGCAGTACTCTCACATCTACAACCTGAGTTACACATACACATGGGGGATAAATTACGCTGGTACCAAACACCTTTGTGCAACCATGTCCTGTCTAGGACCTGGAACAACTTGACTAATTTAGTTGGAGAACCCAGAGAATTAGATAAGTACAGTTCAACTTACTAAAGTGCTATGATGCTTTTTTTTTTATTTAAATTCCTTTTTTTTGCATTCCAGTGGCTGAATTTGCTGGCAAACAGCAATTTTATTTGACAAAAGCTGATGTAGGTACTGATGGAAGCTACCACAGGAGCTGAAATTTCTCTTCAGTCTTCTCAGTTGAGACCTGCTGTACAGTGGAGCCTGCAGGATCATGGCCTAAGATTAATCAGGACCAGCAAAGCACTGTGCTGTTTTGGTAAGCCTTCATTAAGTCACAGTTCATTGACCACTAAAACATAAATATAAAATATTTAAAGACACGTGGCTGAAGCAACTGAAGGAAAACAATTTTAAAGAGAACCACACCAGGTTTCAGGGTATCTGAGTCTCATGCATGGTTCAAACTTGGGTAAGAGTTGAGTGAGGGTATGGCCCTCTGCAGAACAAACAAAAACACTTAGAAAAACAGATTGTAATGAGTTCATGTTACACACAAGAGTTTGTCAAAAAAGTTAATGTTATTGACAGTCCTTCCCTGTGCCAGGTAAGCACTTTAATTACAGTAAACTTCTCTGGAAGAGGTCAGGCCACAATGGCATAACTGTATAGGTTAAGAGCTTTGAACAGAGAATTGACAACAGAAACATACTGATTCCATATCAAAGTATGTATATTCATAGTAATGCTATTATTTCCCACCCTCCCCAAGTTCAACTGTCCATGAATTACAAATTATAATGAAAAAAACCAACCATCACTTACTCTGTTTTCCGCCTTTGCTTGTCTTCAAATATATCATTCAGACTTATGGCCACCTGTCCCAAAAACCTGTCCAGCCCCACCAGCGACCTGTGCATGACAATCAGGTACAGGATGTATTTTTCTGGATTCTCCTGCATGAGTAATCCAGGGAGCTCGAAGGAGGCCTCTTCTTTCCAGATGGGATCCAGGGTCTTCTCAGCCACCGAGGTGGAGTACTTCTCCTTGCCCAGCTGTATGATGGTGTAGGCATCGTTGCTGCCATTTTTACCTTTTGGCTTCAGACCTTTGGCTTGAAGGACCGTAACTTGCACGTGAGTTGGGAACCACTTCTGGGCTTGCTCTGCCAACATCATCTTTGAAGATCGCAGCAGCAGCAGCAGCAGCAGCAGCAATAACAAACGCAAAGTCCGTCAGTCCTCGAGTGACTGCGTAAGGGCACTTACGGCGGAGACACCTGTCAGGGGCTCGGCTGGTCCTTCCTCTAGCGCTCCTGGCCGCGGGTGGCCCTCACCGGCCCGCGGGCCCCCCCTTCCCCGGCAGCCCCACCTGCGGCT